>ML363262.1:0-83351 GCA_005239505.1 Nicotiana paniculata | reverse complement strand
GATAGCACTCGAAAATTGGGTACTGCACAATTAACTTATAATATTGTGTAGTATTGAAGTCTACAACATCAACTGGTATTAGAGCAGGTTATCCTTGAAAAGACTAACACCTTGGAAAAGATCAAGATGAGTGCACCACCTAGGAATTGGGAAGGTCAATCAACTGCAAGGCCACCACTCTTCAATGGCCAATACTATTCTTGGTGGAAGAATAGAATGAAGGATCACCTTATTGGAGAGGACTATGAACTCTGGGACATAGTCACTGATGGACCACTTGCAACAATGAAGAAAGCTGCTGAAGGTCTAGATGTACCTAAGACTAGGGTTGTCTGCACGACTAAAGATCTGAAGAAATGGGAGAAGAATGCCAAAGCAAAGAGGTGGCTAGTGTGTTGATTAGGACCAGATGAATACAGTAGAATCCAAAGCTGTACCACTACCAAGGAAATCTGGGATACTCTACAAGTAGCCCATGAAGGAACAACTCAAGTGAAGAGGTATAGAGGTACACTACTATACTCTCAGTATGAAAACTTCACTATGAAAGAAGGAGAGACAATTCAGGAAATGTACACAAGGTTCACAACCTTGACAAATGAACTCAAGTATCTTGGAAGAATTATACTTGAAGAAGACAAGGTAGAGAATATCTTGACAAGGGTTCTGCCTATCTCCTGGGAAAGCAAGATCACTGCTATCTAGGAATCCAAAAATATAGCAACCCTTAGACTGGATGAGTTGATTGGAAATCTCACTACTTATGAACTCAGAAGGAAACCATGAAGATGGATGACCCAAAGAAGGAGAGAAGTCTAGCACTGAGGATCACTGAGGGAGCTGATCTGGAAGAGGATGAGATGGCCATGATAACCAAGAATTCAGAAACTTTCTCATGAGGAAGAAGGGGATCTCGAGGGTAGGAAACTTCAATAAGGCAAAGGCACCAGAAAGTTCAGTCAATGAGGGATGCTATAAATGTGGGAAGACTGATCATCTCATTAAAAACTGTCCTCGGCGGGAAGTAGAGTGGAAAAAGGAAAGATATGAGAGAAGGAACAGGAGGAAAGAACATGTTCAACCCAAGACAAACACAACAAAGGCTATGGTTGCTGCTTGGGGGGAAAGTTCAGATGAAGAATCAGAAGATGGTGAGACAGAAGATCAGGCTCTCATGGCAATTGGAGAATCTGATGAGGAGACTTATGAAGAACCAGAGGTAAGTATCTCACAACTTAAAACTAAAATAAAGTTTTTATCTAAGGAGAAACTCTCTGAGTTGCTACTTGACTTCATAGATGATTCTGAGGAAACAACCAAAGAGAAGGATCAACTATCTAAAGAGTGTGCAATGCTAAAAGCAAAATGCATGGACCTGGAGATAAGGGTCAGTGAATCTGAAAAGAAAAACATTGTCTTGATGAACCAGGTTCATCCACTCAAAACTGAGATTCTAGAGCTAAAATCTGAAAACTTAAAGTTAAGACTAGGATCCAGTAAAAAGGTAGCTGATCACTCTCATGTCATGTTAGAAGAAAACATAGAAAAATTAAAAGATAAGATGTATGCCAAGGACGAGCAAATAAGAACTCTTAATGAATAACTTGGCAAAGTCAAACATGAATTAGATTGAACCTATAAATGGAATAAATCCTCAGACGCCTTGATATGGCTTCAAGAGAATCACAGTAGCAACAAAAGAGGGATTGATTTTGGGAGTCAATTGCCTAAGTGAGATCCCAAAAGCAAGTATCTCACTCTCCCTGAAAATAAAATCTACACCCATTATGGGAAGACTGGCCATTATAAATATGAGTGTGCTGTAAAAGAGAAGGCAAGTTAGAAAAATGAGAGATTCATTAAAAAGAAAAACTGGATACCAAAATGGACCAGAAAAAATCTGATTCATCCATTCTCTCATAGAACTAACCCCTGATTTCCTTTTGTAAGTTCAAGTGAAAGGAGGCAGCCAGATTTGGTACTTGGATAGTGGTTGCTTAAAGCATATGACTGGGAACATGGAACAGTTCATTTCACTTGAAAGTCTCAAAGGAGGAAATGTTTTCTTTGAAAACGGAAAGAAAGGTGAAATTATTGGGGTTGGTAAGGTAGGTAAGAATGATACACGATATATTGAACATGTGTATCTAATAGATGGCTTGAAATATAGTCTGATCAGAGTATCACAACTATGTGACAGAGATAACCTGGTTGCTTTTACTTCCACAAAATATTTTGTGATTAACTTTCTTACTGACAAGATTGTTTTGCAGGGAAAAACAATGAATAACATCTATGTCATAGATTTGTCCATACTGTCTCAAAATGAACTCACTTGTCTAAGTGTGTTGGACAGTGATCCCCTCTTGTGGCACAAACGACTTGGTCATGCAAGTCTAACTCAGCTTAAAAAACTAGTCTATAAGGACTTAGTGGTAGGACTTCCTAACATTAAGTTCAAGGAAGACAAAGTTTGTGAGGCATGTGCCAAGGGGAAGCAGGTAAGATCCTCTTTCAAAAGTAAGAAAATGGTCAGTACCACCAGGACGTTGGAACTGGTTCATATGGATCTATGTGGTCCTATGAGAACTTTAAGTAGAGGTGGTAAGAGATATGTGATGGTGCTAGTTGATGATTTTTCAAGGTTCACTTGGACCTTATTCCTGTCATCTAATGATGAAGCATTTGATATGTTTACATCATTTGTTAAGAAAATTCAAAATCAATTGGGACATCAACTGGCATCAATAAGATCTGACCATGGTACTAAATTTGAGAATATTAAGTTTGCTGAGTTCTGTGATGAACATGGTGTTAATCATAATTTTTCTGCTCCTAGAACCCCACAGCAAAATGGGGTTGTTGAAAGGAAAAACAGAACTCTTGAGGACATGGCAAGAACCATGCTTCTATCAAGCAAACTACCTCACAACTTCTGGGCAGAAGCAATTAACACTGCATGCTACATTATTAATAGATGCATGACCAGACCTCTTGTAGAGAAAACTCCCTATGAATTACTCAAAGGGAGAAAGACCAACATATCCCATCTTAGGGCTTTTGGATGCAAGTGTTATGTGCATAATAATGGCAAAGATTCTCTAGGAAAATTTGATCCCAGAAGTGATGAGGGAGTGTTCTTGGGATATTCAACACATAGCAAAGCTTATAAAATATACAATAAAAGAACTATGTGTGTAGAAAAAGTGTACATGTTGTCTTTGATGGAACTAACTCTTTATCTGAGAGACAGGAACCAGAAGATGAGGAGCTTGGACTGGTGAGGAGCAATGACCATATTGAAGCACCTATGACAGATGGAACAGGTGATGGACCAGGTTCAACAACCCCATGCAACTTGACAGGGGGAATTCTGCATGGAAATACTGGACCTGATCCTGTTCCACAACTACAAGACAACATGGAACAATCTAGAAGTGAACAACTGGTACTCAAACCACACAGATATCAGAGTTCTCACCCTTTTGAGAATATCATAACAGACTTGAGATCTGGAATCAAAACTAGATCCTCCTTGAAAAATTTGTGTGTGTTTGATGCATTTCTATCCTTGATTGAACCAAAGAACATTGTTGAAGCCCTGCAAGATGCTGATTGGGTAACAACCATGCAAGAAGAGCTGAATCAATTTGAAAGGAGTCAAGTATGGCACTTGGTACCCATGCCACTGGACAGATCAGTAATTGGCACCAAGTGGGTCTTCAGGAACAAGCTCAACAAGGATGGAACTGTTACAAGAAATAAGGCTAGAATGGTTGTTCAAGGATACAACCAAGAAGAGGGAATTGAATATGATGAGACCTTTGCTCCCATGGCAATATTGGAGGCAATCAGACTTCTTATAGCATTTGCTGCACACATGGAATTCACTCTTCATCAGAGGGATGTAAAGAGTGCCTTTCTTAATGGATATTTGAAGGAAGTTGTATTTGAAAAACAGCCTCCTAGTTTTGAAAGCAAAGAGTCACCTGATCATGTATATAAACTTGACAAGGCTCTCTATGGTCTCAAGCAAGCGCCTAGAGCTTGGTATGAGAGATTGTCAAAATTCCTGCTGGAACATGGGTACAAACGAGGCAAGATAGACAGTATTTTGTTCCTAAAGGAAAAGGGAAAAGATCTTCTGATCGTGCAAATATATGTTGATGATATCATATTTGGGGCAACTACTGAAAAGCTTAGCAAGGAATTTGCTACATTAATGGGGAGTGAGTTTGAAATGAGTATGATGGGTGAGCTAACCTTCTTCTTAGGCTTTTAAATCAAACAAACTCCACATGGCACAATGATACATCAACAGAAGTATGTGAAAGAACTCCTCAAGAAATTCAAAATGGAGGATTCAAAGGATATAGATACCCCAATAGCCACAACTACAAAATTGGATGTGGATGAACCTGGTTCATCCGTTGATCAGAAGACATACAGAGGGATGATTGGGTCTCTACTCTATCTTACTGTAAGTAGACCTGATATTGTGTTCAGTATGGGATTATGTGATAGGTTTCAAGCCAATCCAAAGGAGTCCCACCTCACTGCAGTAAAAAGAATTTTAATATATCTGAAGGGCGCAACTGAACTGTGCCTTTGGTATCCTAAAGGTAGTAATTTTGACCTTGTAGGATATGCTGATGCTGACTATGCAGGTTTCCAGGTTGACAGGTAAAGTAATTCAGGCATGGCTCATTTTTTGGGCTCCTACCTTGTCTCTTGGGCCACCATGAAACAAAATTCAGTAGCCTTGTCTACTGCTGAGGCTGAATATGTGGCTGCAACCTCTTGTTGTGCCCAATTGCTATGGATCAAGCAACAACTCCTAGACTTTGGTATATATGTGGGATGCATTCTTATTTACTGTGATAACACTAGTGCAATTAGTATGACTAAGAACCCGGTTCATCACAAGAGAACTAAGCACATAGATGTTAGGCACCATTTCCTGAGGGATAACTATGAAAAGGGAGTGATCTCAATCGAATTCTGTGCTACCGATCGTCAAATTGCTGATATATTTACCAAAGCATTAAGTAGGGAGAATTATGAGAGAAACAGGCTTGAATTAGGGATGATTAAGATCACCTAATTGAAAAACAGAATTGAAAAAAAATTATTACTTTTTTTGGCTAGAAATTTTAATTAGGTACTTAATCAGATTAATCATTGCTCAGTACTATGTCTTTATTGCCATACTTTTTTGCCATGTATTAATATGATTCCCTAGTCACTAATGATGTTTCTCTATCTTTGTGAATTGAGCAAAATAAATATTTTTAACAGGATGAACCTGGTTCATCCATGCTGGCTTACGTGACTGACAAGGTACGTTCTCATCTTCATACATGTATTAATTCAAGTACAGTCATACATGAGCAGGACTCTATCCATTTATGGTTCAAATTAGATTCTCGTACTTACCCAAATAATGAACCAGTTTCAAGAAGTCTCGTCTCAATTAATTAGCCTAGTGTTAAAGGGAGAGTAACTGTCTAAATAATGTCCAATAGCTGACAGTTCTTAATCGATTAGGATCCTACTTGGGTTAATACACTTCCGTTGCAATCTCCCCAGCCACAAGTTATAAATAGGCCATCATTACCCATTGTGCATAAAACAACAGTCAAACCTTGTTCAACTTACTCAACTCAAAAACCCTACTGCTTATTATTTTCCTCCCTCTCTAACAAAATCAAAATCATGTCGTCTCCTCCACCGGGTTCTTCTAACTCATCACCAAACAGAGCTTATGATGGAGGAAACTACGAATCCAACTCAAACTCTCCCTCAGTCTATAGTTTCGAGTCTCCTGAAAAGTCATCAACCCTAGAACACTCTACAATCCCTGAACCCACACCAAACCCTACCCCAGCCCCCAAAACCCGTCGTGTTAATGTTCTTGCACGTAAATCTATAGCTTCTGGTTCAAGAGAAAAATTCTTAGAAGAATTGTTATGTGCTGAGGAAGGTTCTAAACCGGAATCATCCAATGATTCATTCAAATAAACCAATGAAGACGAAGCACCTGGTTCATCCAGTGTTGAGAAAGGTAATACTGAAGTTACCTCTGCTTTAAAGTCTGCTGAAAATCGATTTGTGTTGGTGGGGTCTGTGGTGGATGTGGAAGTGCCAAGAGGCAAAGAAAATTTGGGAAAGAGAAAAATCTTGAGAACGAGGGTGAAGTAGATGTGAGGGGATCCAGGGAGGATGGTACCACGCTTGCAATTTGTGGACCCATTCTTGAAAATCTTGAAGAAGATGTCATGGTTTTAGGGGGAACTACTGAAGCTGAGGAAGTCACTGCTGGATTGGAGAAGTTAATGAAGGAAATAGATGAACATGTTTCTTCTGGGGAAGAAACTTTGGCTAAAATACTAAAGAAGCTGGGGGACTCATACAACCCTAAGAAGAGAAGGAATCCAAAGTCCAAAAAGTCTAAAGCCTCAGTTCCTTCAAAGAAAAGGAAGACTACTAAGTCTGTGGATATACCTGTTCCTAGGGTACGTGCTACGAGAAATACTGTACGAGAAGAGGAGGAGAAATTGGAAAAAGCTCTGCAAGAGAGCAAAAGAAAGAAGGCAGAAAAGGGGAAAACAAAGGTAGGCGAACCTGTTATTGTTGAAGATGAAGGGTTGTTGGACCTGGTCAAACAAGAAGAGGAGGCTGCTCCAGTAGTTATCAAGACACCCAAGCCCAAAAAGGCTAAGACTTCTTCAAAGAAGTCAGCTAATGTGTCCATCACCACTGGGAGTACTGCTTCAAGGACAAGGTCTAAGATAAAGAAGGTGAAGAAAGTACAGATTGTTGAGAGGGATGATGATCCAGAATGGAGTGGAGAGGAAGAGAAGGAGGTTGGAGAAGTGTCTACAGACAGAATTGCCATGTTTGGAAAGATAAAAATCTTGAAAGGAAAATTGTTGAAGGATTTGGAGGAGCCTAGAATGAGATATTTACTGGATTTTCTGGCACTGCAGGGCTAAAGGACATGGTCCTTTGCATGGAAGGCAGGCTGGTCAGAAATGAAGTTGTGGAGTTCATGGGGAATGCCACAGTCATGGGAGGCAGGGTCACCTCATTGTTCAGGGGAGTTGAAGTCTCCTTTGATTCTCAAGAACTGGGAGTCATTCTAGACATTCCAGCTGAGGGTTATGAAGACTACACGAGGCAGAGATGGCCTTGTTTAGATGGAATGGCCTCAGCTCTCAATATCACCAGATTCTTTTGCGACAATGAGAAGGAGCTTGAATCTAGGGCTGTGTACAAGAGTGAGATGAAGCCTGAGCACAAGCTGCTCTTTGAATTTGTGATCAAATTCCTGCTGCCTAGACAAGAACGAAGACACACTGCTAATTACATGGATATAACCCTCACGGAGTGCCTGTATAGAGGCAAGCAGATCAACTGGCCAGCTTTTATCATCCAGCTCTTGGACAGAGTGGTGAATGGAACCAAATCCCATGCGATCCCTTATGGCTTTATTCTGACTGCAGTTCTTGCTCATTTTAGAGTTCTTACAAAGAAGGCTGAGATGACTACTGCAAAGGATTTCTTTGGGAAGGACACTCTGCTGTCTTGTGATTATATTATCAATGCCCCGACAGATGAACCTGGTTCATCTCGGAAGCAACCAGTCAACAGCAAGGTCCGTACTCTAGTGCAGGAAAGCGAGTTAAAGGATATGGAGATCCTTTGATTGAAGTCTCGCTTAATTGAGCTGGAAGCTGAGCGTGATGCTCTCAAAGCTGAGTTAGCAAAGGAGAAGGAGAAAAATGAAGGTGTTTTACACCAAATGCTGTCCCTTCTACAAATCAAGAACCCAACCTCATATGCACCCTCCCAGCCTTAGGAATGTCCAGAGCTACCCCCTCCAAACCTATCAAGTGCCCATTTCGGGACAATGTCTAGTTTGTTTCAGTTTTTATTCTGTTTTCTCATGTTTTGGCTGTTTTGATTTTAATCTGGTTTGGTGTTGATCAACCCTGTTAATCAATGAAAGCTTGTTGTTTTGAAAAATGTCTCAATTTCTTATTTAGCTTACATTATTAGTTTTTTGTGATGACTAATCATGTTTGCACCTGCAGTTGCCTACATTAACCATGAGTAAGAATTAAAAAACTGGTAAGTATCATTTTGAAACTTTTCGATGATGCCAAAAGGGGAAGATGTGATGTGTGATATTTATAACCTAATTAACCTGGTTCTCAATGATTATTGCTTAAAAATATACAAAGTGTTTGAAGTGTACACAGGATAAAAGCACAGAGTTTGTCATCATCAAAAATGGGGAATTTATTGGCCTATGTCACTGAATGGGTTTTGAAGATTGACAAATATTGGCAAGTTGAACCAGGTCCATCAGAGCATACACCTAAACGGAGCAGTTGGCACAAGAATCGTACAAGCATAGGAGATATCAGTGATTGCTGATTATCAAAGAACTAACCGGATGTCTCCTAATACGAAAAGATTGCAAACTGATGAAGAGAATAGAAGTTGAAATCGGTAAGGACAGAAATGAAGGAAGGAAGTTGAGTTTGATAAGAACTTGTTCTCCCATGTAGAATCGGACCAGAACTCAACAACTGACTTTATAAATACTCAAAGTATTACTGATGAAAGACACAACAACAAAAAACGAACGCACAAGTGCAGAAGGNAAGTCTGTTTGGCTCAGAGTGTTTAGTGAAGTGTTTGAGCAAATCCTACTGAGGAGTAGGTCGTAGTTTTTTCACCTTTTGAGCCAGGTGTTTTCCACGTAAAATATCTGTGTCTTTACTTTACTGCTTTATTATTCCGCAATTAGTAGTAAGTAGTACACCAAGAAGAACCAGGTTTTTCTTATTCGACAACACTCGAAAATTGGGTACTGCACAATTAACTTATAATATTGTGTAGTATTGAAGTCTACAACATCAATAGCATTTTAGAAGAATTTCATAAATTTGGGTTGTAAGGCATTTCAGTATTATAGATGTCCGTTTGGGATTCTGAGTCTGGGAATAGCTTCGTATGGTGATTCTGGAGTTGGGAGCGCGATCGGAAGTGAATTCGGATGTCCGTAGGTCATTTTGAAGTAATTTGGCTAAAGATAGAAATTTGAAGGTTTTTGAGAAGTTTGACCGAGAGTGTGACTTTTTGATATCGGGGTCGGATTCCAATTTAGAAAGTTGGAGCAGGTCCGTAAGGTCGAATATGACGTGTGTGAAAAATGTGGGGTCAATCGGACGTGATTTGATTGGTTTCGGCATCGGATGTAGAAGTTAAAAATTTCAAAGTTCATAAAGCTTGAATTGGAGTGCGATTCATGATTTTGACGTTGTTTGATGTGATTTGAGGCCTCGAGCGAGTTTGTATCATGTTTTGGGATATGTTGGTATAATTGGTGAAGTTCCCGAGGGCCTCGAGTGGATTTCGGAAGGTTAACAGAATGAATTTCGGACCAAAGAGTTGCTGAAATTTTCTGCAGAAAGCTGTTTTGACAACAACTAGTGCAATCACGGAGCTGAATTTGGAAGCTTATATCCTGAGATATATAAGGATTCTGAGAATTGAAAAAACACAAAATTTTAGCCCTTGCATTCTAGTTTCTATAAAGTTAAATCATTCATGATTTGGATATTTTATCAGAAAGTTATGATCGATTGAAGATAGCCGGTGGAGCAGTTTTGATAGAATTTTCTGATGCATGGATCCGACTTTAGAAGCTCATATATCGTAATATATAAAGAGTTATATGGTGTACAGCATATCAAATTAAAGATCTTCGAGTCTAGTTTTTAAATCTTCTAACCGTTTGTCATTTGGATATTTCTACAAAGACTTATGGGTGTTTTAACAGAAGGTGTACAACAAGAGAAAATTGTAATAGGATGTACAACCTGCCCATCGCAAGGTACAACTCGATGAAGCCTGGGCAGATTGTTTTAAACACGAGTTTTGGCCCATTTCTTTCATTTGGTTTGTATGATTTTTGGAGAACTCAAGGGGGGATTTTCACCAAGCAACACTAGGTAAGTGATTTCTTCCTATTTTTGAGTTAAATATGTGATCTTACATGGATTTAGATATGGAAAATTAGTATAAATTTGGGATTTTTGGGAAAGACCTAGAATTTAGAATTCTGGAATTTTACCATGAATTTGAGCATGGAAATTAGAGTAAATTGTATAATTGAGTTAGTAAAGCTATGGGTAGAATTTATCTTCGAGAAATTTCGGAATCCAGGCACGTGGGCCCGAGAGCATTTTGGTCAACTTTTCGAGCGGAATTGGGAACTTATATAATTTGAATTGTTACAAGTATTAGAGTATATTTTTATTGGTTTTCCCGTTATTTGAATAGTTTTAATTGGAGTCGTCGGAAGGGCTTGGAAGCCGGTTATGGAATTTCGGAGCGAGGTAAGTCTCATTTCTAACCTTGTGAGGGGGAATTGTCCCCATAGGTGAATAATTAAATATGTGCTACTATTTATGGGGGATATGTATGCACGAAGTGACGAGGATCCGTGCGTAGCTACTATCATGTTTATGTCCGGGTAGTCTAGGACCCAAAAACATGTTTTAATTGTCATATTTGTAATCTTATTGATGAAAATAAAGTGTTTAAACCTTACTGAACTTGGTAAAAATGGATTTCTAGAAAATATTTAAATACTATTTTTATGACCTTTAAAAGAGAAATTTTTCATTTACTCGAGTATTTTCTTTCCCGATGTAGTCGGGGTGGACTGTTTGATTGTGCATGATTGTGTGTGACCGCTTTGCAATTTACATTTCGCGAGCAGAGTGTTATTTCCCCCACTCTCATGAAAGCGGTCCGTACGCCATGGCGAGATCGAAAGATGTAATTATGGTTCGGGCCGTTCGACCCTCGGCAATGCACAAATATGATTATTATGATGGCTCAGGCCGGTTGTCCTTATCCCGTATGCGCATGTTAAATTGTAATTGTTTGTTTACTTCCCGCTTTTACTTGTATTGCAGTTACTTCAATGTTTACTGTCTTATCATCCTCGTATGCCTATTGTTGTTGCCATATCTTGTTAATATCTTGTTGGACCCTATTGAGTGTCAAGTCGACCTCTCGTCACTAACTCTTCGATGTTAGACGGGATACTTACTGAGTACACGTTATTTTCGTACTCATGCTACACTTGCTGTACATTTTGTTGCACATGTACCTTCATAGCAATATGACTGACTTGGAGACTTAGATGAGCTGCATCACTCGGAGACGACCCGCAGTCGGCAGAGTCTTCCTCTATGTATTGTATTTTTATTTTTATTCCTTGTCCAATTTGTATTTCAGACAAGTTTTGTAGAATTTATAAAATTCTTAGAAAATGCTCATGTACTTGTGTCACCGGGTTCTGGGATGTGTTTGGGATGTATTTTATCAAGATGGAATATTGGACTGTTATTTCTACTTAATGGATTTTATTTAGATATTACGTGTTAAGTGGAAGGTAATAATTTTCAAAAATGCTAAAATAGAAAATTTAACTTAACCATTTAATGATTGGCTTGCCTGACAGTGGTGTCCGGCGCCATCACGACCTTATGGATTTTGGGTCGTGACAGTAACACCACATTGTGAATGAGATTTTCTTTTAGATCTGAAATCTGTTCTATGTTGTATGAAATCTGTTGGTCTCGTTCGAGCTTCTTTACTTAAATTGATGTGCAAATCTTGTGTTTAGGATACGTATGAATGTTTGCTGAAGTTTGTTAAGAATTTTATGCTATGGGTTATATGAAAAGATCAATCATTTTTTTTTAGTTGAATAGAATTAAAGAAATGAATCTGACCCTCTATATGGTCAGATTCATTCCAGCAAAAATGCAAAAAATATGTTTTTACCTTTTCGTTTAGATAAAAACATGTGAAAATGCAGGTCTAAAAAATATGAACATTGCTGAGCTTGCACAGGAGCATCAACTTTTTATCTTTATTCTTTAATCTCGTTTTTTGTAGGAAATTGTATTTTTGGAGTAGAAATTGTATTTTTATTTTCTATATTTTTTTAGTTGTAAAAATGTGGACTGGACACTACTAAATTAATATTCAGCTTTATTTTGTTTTATCCTACCGATCCAAACTTCCTTGAAATGGGCCAGCTTGTTAAAATGGCTTATCAGGGCCTAAATCAACCTGGACCCTAAGTTGTTGGGCCTGAGGGGTCTAAAAGCCCGAAGTTCTAAAGCCATATAAATGCATCTTAAGGTCAAAAGCAATATTGTATCCTTTAGGCATCTGATTATTAGTCTTCAATCGAAATCTTTGCAGTAAAATAGAACTTTATATGATTTTGGTATTAAGACTAATCCGCCTGAAAACGTCAAATTCTGTTGTGAAAACACATTTCTTTTCTTAAAAGTCCTGTGATTTATCTTAAAATATTTATTTTTAACCTGACGAGTTCTGAAGTAAGTAAGTATGGTTTTCTTACATCTATCATGGCTGAGGCAGTAAAGGCTGCTTTTAAACAAAAAATAATAATTCGTTTTTTGCTACTTGAACACCTTATCCTGATTTTCTCTAATCATTCCTGAGCAGCCCAAACAACTTCAAACTCAAGGGAACTCCTTTATTTTAAAATAATTCTAAGACTGCCATTTGCGAAATACGAAAGAGGCCTTTAATATTCATGAATTAATCCACACGCATGAAAATTCCCATCTAATTAAATAGGTCAAATGGTAGTGAAACCTTTCTTGTCTTTATACTATATTGTATCCGCAATTCAAGTTTGCCGTATTTATTGCTATATAAATTGAAATGTGTTAGCATGAACGTTTTATTTGTAGTATTCAAACCATGTATCTTATTCATCCCAATTAGCCTAAATTAGGATTTGGCCAAAAGGGTTAAATGATAAATTGGGCTAACATATGGCCATAGCCCAAATGTTTGTCTTTTAGATTAGTGAATTTAACCTTAGACCATCTTCTACATATTCTCTAGGTTGAAAAATACTTCTTTTAGTTTGAAATTTAGTAAGTAATCAAATATTACTTCAAATAACTGTAACCTATATTCGAGTGTGGCAACTCATGCCCCCGACTCTTGCTTCAAACAAAAATAAAATCACACGTAGCAATCGCGGATGCATTTCATGTGACGCGGTTGCGATGTGTCCAAAAATAACAAGTGCACGTCATCGTGACTTGTCCCAAGATAAATCCATAAAAATATAAAAATGATTTATATACATACCTCGTAAAGCTAAAAATACCTCTTTTAGATAAAAATTCCAAAACTTAAAGAATAATTGAATATCGCCTCAAATAGGCATTTTTTAACCGTCATGACCATAGTCTTGACTATATAATATACTCTCGGGTGTGGAAACTCATGTCCCGGACTCTAAATCAAAGCAATAATAAAATCACATGTTGTAATTGCGGGTGCATTTCATGTGGCTCAATTATAACGTGTCCAAACACGAACAAGTGCACGCCATCATGACTTGTTTCAAGATAAATCCATAAATGTCAAAAGCGGCTAAAACTTAAAAAGGCTAAATGCACAATAGGCTAAAAATACGTAAATAAACAGATAACTTAGGCCAAATACTAATAGTTAAGCGACCGTGCTAGAACCACAGAACTCGGGAATGCCTAACACCTTCTTCCGGGTTAACAGAATTCCTTACTCGGATTTCTGGTCGTAGACAACTTAAAACAGAGTCAAAATTTTTCGGTTTGGGATTTTAAGTAAATAAACGGTGTCCCGAAACATCGTGAAAAAATCCAAGTGGAGACTCTGAAAACTAAAATAAATTTCAAATCTGAATAATGTCACTTAAAGTGGAAAAACTCTCTTATTACCCCTTCATTAATCAGGGGGTGAAAAAAGGAGGTATGACAGGTAATATTGGCAGAAATCCTACGCCAGTGGAGGAAGAGGAAGAGAGTAGCCTACCCAAAATGGGTAGTCGTGGAAAGCAGAGTACCCAGGTCGGTGGACTTGAACCACGTCGCTACCAGCTCGAAACAGGTCGATGTGGGCAGGAATACCATATTTGGCTTTTAGTTCGGCCAAGATGGCCTCGTCCAGTTCGGAGAGTACTAATTCAGGTTCTTCTGTCACCGGTTTTAAGAAATTCGACCTGGCTTTGTCGTTACGAGGAATAATCTCGTCCACAGTAGGAAAGTTGTTATCATCGACAACGACAACAATATCGTCCTCATAAGGAAGCATCCTCACTGAAAGCGGTGTTGGTTAAGACGAAACGTCTAAGACATGAGAGAAGGTTGCCATTTTAGTTAATCAAAGGTATTAAGAATGTGGTTTAAAGGAGAAGCAGGAATTACAGAAATCGATCGCAAGAACCCGAAGCAAGTTGAAACTAGAATGCAGGAAGAAGAAGAGAGTGATGAAGAGCAAAATCTTAGAGAATGGGAGAATGTAAAGTTTGGATTAAGGGGTTCTCTACTAGTATTTATAAGAGAACAAGCACCGAATCAAAATGCCAACTGTCAGTTACACGGGAATCGAAATGATAGAGGCAGATAAAACGATGCGACACGTTGGGAAGACCCGTAATGATGATGTCTACAACAATGATGTCACCCTAGGCTAACGTCACAACGAGTCGTGGTTCTTGAAGTGCCACGTTGACACCCTGCACAAACTCCTTCCCACTCAATCTCCTCCATCTGAATCTCATAAGAAGGATCAACGATGTCTGCTCATCGAGGTCAACTGAAGGACGACCTTGCTAAGTGTCACGACCCAAAATACTAACTCAGGTCGTGATGGCGCCCAACACCGAGGTTAGGCAAGCCCACACTCAGATTACTAAGGATTTTTCCCATATTTGAGTAAACATCCCAACAGGTGCCAAGTTTTAAAGTTCAAAACATTAATTGAAAAAGATAGTAAGCCATTTTTTAAACCAAAAGCAGTAGTAAAGAGGCGTGAGCCAATATATGTATATACAGACCCGCAAACCAAAATAAGCACTACGTGTGTGCCAGGAACTAGTGTCACAAGTCCTACGGGCATACTAACAGAATATACAAAAATATATTATACAATCCCACTGTCTGAAAGAAATAGACGAGAAATAAGCAAAAAGGAACTCCATGGTGCTGCCGAGGATCGTCAGGAGAAGCAGCTTACCGTGAAGTCAGATCTAACAATGATCAAAATTGAGTTCCGGTCTGATAACCAGATGCACCAGCCTCAGAACCTGTACAATTAAATACAGAAGTGTAGTATGAGTACATAATCAATATGTACCCAGTGAGTATCCCGCCTAACCTCGAAAAAGTAGTGACGAGAGGTCGACGTGACACTCACTAAGGTCCAACAAAATGATTAGCAAGATATAATATCAGTAACAGACATACAAGGATGATAAAAGCGGTAAAAATTATAGACAACAATAATTCAAATAAATACTGGAAGTAAATATACAATTTCTACTTCATTATTCTTTTCTTTCCTTTAAAAATATATCTGACCACTCAAAATCCATAAAAGGATCATTAACAATTTAACATGCGCATACAGGATAAGGACAACCGACCTGAGCCATCATAATGATCATATATGTGCACTGCCGAGGGACGAACGACCCGAACCATAATATATATCTTTCAATCTCGCCGTGGTGTACGACCCGCTCCCATGAGAGTGGGGAAAATAACACTCCGCTCGCTGAATGTAAATTGCGAAGCGGTCACATGCACACACAATCCACACATTTATTCTTTATAAATTACTTTTCGTGAACAATTCCTTAAAATTACTTAAATTCCATGATCTCAGGGAAACAAGCCGCATATAACATTAATTCACGAAGCATATAGTTCATTTCAAGGAAAACATAAGGCATGGTGTAGGCCTAACTACCCGGACATAACAATAATAGTCGCTATGTACGGTCTCTCATCACTTTGCGCGTACGTAACCCCCACAAACATTAGCACATAGTCATTTAAAGCACCTAGGGGGACAATTCCCTCTTACAAGGTTATAAAGGAGACTCGCCTCGTGTCGAACCTACTCTCCGGGTCAAGAACGCGTCCGAAACTCCAAACTCGACACCTACAGACTCGAAACTAGCCAAATGTTATACAAACATATCAATTATATTCAAAGCATGGAATCCTCTTACTACTTATTCAATTCATCATTCTTGAAGAAATCCCAAAAATCCAACCCGGGCCCGCATGCTCGGATTCCAAAAATTCTCGAAGGAAACACTCACCTATAGCCTAAGGATCATTGATATACGATTCTTGTATGATTTCATAGCCAATTCACGGGTAATTTTCCAAATTCTCGAAGGCCCTAGGTTACTACCCAAATTCCTAATTTTTTTCACTAATTAAGTAGTTAAATTCTACTAAGAATGCATGCATTAACTAACTTTAGGATAAAATTTACTTACCTTTCAGTGGTTGGGTCGTGGAACCATTTTTCCAATCTCTCAAAGTGTTCTAATGGAGGAAGAAATGAAGAAACAATGAAGAATACCGTATTTCAAAGAAACACACTGCCTGACACTGGTTTCGCACCTGCGGCTCAAGGACCGCACCTGTGAGCAAAGGCTCTCACCTACGGAAATGGACGAGGAAGCCTAGGCCCGCACCTACAGAGAGGAGACTGCTCCCGCGGCTCCGCTCCTGCGGAACTTTGTCTGCACCTACGAGAAATGGGATGCCTGTTGGGGGACGCACCTGCGAGGCTGGGACTGCAGGAGCGGTCCCGCACCTACGACTGGGCAACCGAACCTCCGATCACACCAGAACAGGTGCACCAACAACTATTTCAGCTGGTTTTTGGCTTCGTGTGGTGACTGGGAGGCACCTGGGCCCACCCGAGCCCCCGTCCAAATATACCAACAAGTCCCAAATCATAATAAAGACTCACTCGAGCCTTCGGAACACCCAAAACAACGCTAAAACTAAAAATCACACCTAGAACCAAACTTAGGAACTTTAAGTTTTCTTGACTTCGCTAACAACGCGCCGAACCGACCTATACTACTCGGAATGACACCAAATTTTGCAGGCAAGTCATAAATCACATAACGGAACTATTACCGGTCTCAAAATTCCGTTCGGACCTTGATAACTCAAAAACACGACCCAAACCACAATAGGAACCTAAGGAACTCTTATTTCAATATTGGGCGTCGAAACGCTCCCGGGTCATCCAAAACCCATTCCGAACATACGCCCAAGTCCGAAATCACCATACGAAGCTACTGGAACCGTCAAAACTCAATTCCGAGGTCGTTTACCCAAAATGTTGACCGAAGTAAAACTTGGCCTTAAAGGCCAACCTTAAGGAATCAAGTGTTCCTATAGCACTCTAAACGCTTCTGAATCCCGGACCACCCGCCCCCGCAAGTCATAAATCACAATAAGCCGCAATGTGAAGTTTCATTTAGGGGAACAGGGTCCGATAATGCAAAATGACCGGTCGGGTCGTTACATTCTCCACCTCTTAAACAAATGTTCGTCCTCGAACGGGTCTAGAATCATACCTGAAGTGCTGAATAAGTATGGATATCTGCTCCGCATGCCCTCCTCGGACTCTCAGGTTGCCTCCTAAACTGGTTGGACCTTCCACTGAACCTTTACGACAGAAACTCTCTTGGAACTCAACTGGCGATCCTGTCTATCAATAATAGCAACTGGCTCTTCCTCGTAGCCCAACCTCTCATCCAACTGAATAGTGCTGAAATCAACCACGTGAGAGAAGTCGGCGTGGTACCTTCGGAGCATGGATACATGAAAAATTGGATGAACTCCTGATAAGCTGGGAGGTAAGTCCAGCTCATAAGCAACCTCCCCAACTTGCCTCAACACCTCGAAGGGACCTATAAACCTCGGGCTTAACTTTTCCTTCTTCCCAAAACTCATAATACCCTTCGTCAACGAGACCTTCAACAGAACCTTGTCTCCCTCCATAACTGATACATCACGCGCCCTCTGATCTGCGTAACTCTTCTGTCTGGACTGTGCTGTGCGGAGCCTCTCCTCGATCAACTTCACTTTCTCCAAAGCATCCCTCACTAGGTCGGTTCCATATAACTTAGCCTCGCCAGGCTCAAACCACCCGATAGGAGAACGACATCGCCGACCATACAAAGCCTCAAATGGTGCCATCTCAATGCTGGACTGATAACTATTATTGTAAGCAAACTCGGCCAAAGGCAAGAACTGGTCCCACTGACATCCGAAGTCAATCACACATGCCCTGAGCATGTCCTCTAATATCTGAACTATACGTTCCGACTGACCATCAGTCTGAGTGTGAAATGCTATGCTAAGGTCTATCTGGGTACCCGTCTCACTATGCAATGCTCTCCAGAAGTGCGAGGTGAACTGAGGACCTCGATCTGATATAATGGACACCGGCACACCGTGCAACTGGACTATCTCCCGAATGTAGATCTGTGCCAACCTCTCAGAAGTGTATGTAGTAGCCACTGGAATGAAATGCACCGATTTGTTCAATCTATCCATAATGACCCAAACCGCGTCAAACTTTTGCAAAGTCCGAGGCAACCCAACCACGAAGTCCATAGTGATGCGTTCCCACTTCCACTCCGAAATGGGCATCTGCTGAAGTAGGCCTCCTGGCCTCTGGTGCTCATACTTGACCTGCTGGAAATTAATACACCTAGCCACATACTCCACAATGTCTTTCTTCATCCGTTTCCACCAGTAATGCTGCTTCAAATCACGATATATCTTCGTAGTACCAGGATGGACAGAATACCGAGAATTGTGTGCCTCCTCTAGAATACCCCCTCTCAGTCTATCGACATTAGGAACCCATAAACGGCCCTGAAGTCTCAGAACACCATCCTCGCCAATAGTAACGTCCTTGGCACCACCCTGTACCACTGTCTCCCAAAGCTCTGCCAAGCACGGATCATCAAACTGCCGAGCCTTAATTTCAACCAATAACGAAGACTGAGCAACCACATGTGCTAGAACTCGATAAAAGGTCTAAACTCACCAGGCGATTAGCCAAGGAATGAATGTCCAAGGCTAGAGGTCTCTCCTCTGCTGCAATGTAAGCCAAACTACCCATACTCTCTGCCTTTCTGCTCAAGGCATCTGCTACCACATTTGCCTTGCCGGGATGATAAATAATGGTGATATCATAATCCTTCAACAACTCAAGCCATCTGCGCTGTCTCAAATTAAGATCCCTCTGCTTGAACAAGTGCTGCAAGCTGAGGTGGTCTGTATAAACCTCACAGGACACCCATACAAGTAGTGCCTCCAAATCTTAAGAGCATGCACAATCACCGCTAGATCTAAATCATGCACAAGGTAATTCTTCTCATGAACCTTCAACTGGCTGTGAAGCATAAGAAATAACTCTCCCTTCCTGCATCAACACATATCCCAAACCACCGCGTGAAGCGTCGCAATACACTATGTACATCCCCGAACCAGAAGGTAATACTAGAATTGGTGTTGAGGTTAATGTTGTCTTGAGCTTCTTAAAGCTCGCCTCACACTTGTCGGACCATCTGAACAGGGAATTCTTCTGAGTCTATCTAGTCAATGGAGCTGCAATAGCAGAGAACCCCTCCAAAAATCGGCGATAATAGCCTGCTAGGCTCAAAAAGCTCCTGACCTTTGTAGCTGAAGTAGGACGCGGCCAACTATGAACCGCCTCAACCTTCTGAGGATCAACCTTGATACCCTCTCCGGATACCACATGACCCAAGAATGCCACGGAATCTAACCACAACTCACACTTGGAGAAATTAGCATATAACTTCTGTTCTCGCAAAGTCTGGAGCACAACTCTCAAATGCTGCTCGTGCTCCCCCAGGCTACGTGAGTAAATCAAGATGTCAACAATGAAGACAATGACAAAGGAATCAATATACGGCCTGAACACCCTATTCATCAAGTCCATGAATGTTTCTGGGGCATTAGTCAAGCCAAAAGACATTACCAGGAACTCTTAGTGTCCATACCTCGTGCGAAAAGCTGTCTTCGGAACATATGAGGCCCGAATCCTCAACTGATGATATCAAGATCTCAAATCAATCTTAGAAAACACCTTATCACCCTGCAACTGGTCAAACAAATCATCGATGCCCGGCAAAGGATACTTGTTCTTAATGGTGACCTTGTTCATCTGGCGGTAATCAATACACATCCGCATGGAACCATCCTTCTTCTTCACGAATAGAACTGGAGAACCCCAGGGCGATACACTCGGTCTGATGAACCCCTTAGTCAACAACTCCTCAAGCTGCTCCTTCGGAGCCATACGGTACGGAGGAATAGATATAGGTTGGGTGCCTAGAGTTAAATCAATGCAGAAACCAATATCACGATCCGGAGGCATGCCCGAAAGGTCAGAAGGAAATACATCAGCAAACTCTCGAACAACTGGCATTCAATCAATTGTCGGAGAGTCGGCTGTGATGTCCCCCACATAAGCGAGGTAGGCCAGACAACCCTTCTCGACCATATGTCGAGCCTTCAGGAATGAAATGACCTGGCTGTCTGCACTAACTAAGGAACCTCTCCACTCCAGCGTAGGCGACTCGGGCATGGCTAAAGTAACTGTCTTGGCATGGAAATCTAGCACGACATGATAAGGAGATAGACAATACATGCCTACAATAATAATCGAAATTAACCATGTCGAGCAATAAGAGATCCGCTCGAGTCTCGAACTCGCAGAATGTAACCATACTAGACCAGTAAATCCAGTCTACCACCACAGAATCGCCCACAGGAGTGGACACGCATATAGGTGAACCCTAAGACTCACGAGGGACATCCAGAAAATGAGCAAATAAGACCGAAACATAGGAATAAGTGGATCCTGTATCAAATAACACCGATGCCTCTCTACCACATACTGTAATAATATCTGTGATCACGGCGTTTGAGGCCACTGCATATGATCTGACCGGGATAACATAGAATCTATATGGAGCACCGGAATACTGAGCCCCGCCAAAATGAACAGGAGCTGGCTGACCTCCCCCTGATTGGCCTCCACCTCTAAGACGACCCTGCCGACCTGTCCCCCACCTCTAGGTGCCTGACGGCTGGTGCTGGACCCATAGGCTGATGATCTTGTTGCACTGCTTTGCCCCGAAACCTGGGACAATGCCTCTTCATATGACCTAGATCCCCACACTCATAACAACCTCCGGGTATAATAGCCTGCTGCCCCGAAGAGGAACCCTGAATAGACGGAGAGCGATGTGTACTCTCTGGCATAACACTGAAGTAGGGATTGGGGAATCTTGGATAACTGGAATAACCACTGGGTGAAATCTGAATGGCTGGAGGGCGGTAGGAACGCTTTGGCATGGTGCTGAAATGAGCCCTCGCTGGAACACATCGGGGAGGTGGTGGGGGTGCTGAATATGGAGGGCTGATGGGCTGACCTCTACCGAACTGAACACTGCCCCTAACTGGGGCACCTCTGAAATCCCCGGAGAATCTGGCTCTCTTGTCATGCTGACCCTGCTCTCTTCCTCTCGATCGATAGCCCTCAATCCGACGAGCTATCTCGACTACCAGCTGATAGGGAGTCCCCATTTCCACCTCTTGGGCCATGTTGGCCCTATTACAGGAGTGCAACGCTGCTACAAATCTTCGCACTCTCTCAGCATCAGTAGGGAATATCATAAGTGCGTGGCGAGATAACTCTGAGAATCTAGCCTCATAATCTGTCACTGACATCTGTCCCTGCTCCAGCTGCTCGAACTGATATCGCAAATTTTCCCTCTCAGAGGGTGGGATATACCTGTCTAGAAACATCTGGGTGAACTGCTCCCAGGTGATAGGAGGAGAATCTGCTGGCCTGCGTAGAATATAGGACTGCCACCATCTGCGAGCTCTGCCCTCTAGCTGGAAGGTAGTGAAGTCCACTCCATGGGACTCTAATATCCTCATATTGTGCAGTCTGTCCCTGCACCTGTCAACAAAATCCTGGACATCCTAGCCTCGCTCACCCCCGAAGACTGGAGGGTGCAATTGAGTCCATCTATCCAATAACTTATGTGGATTGCCGTCCGCAACTGGTCTGCTCAGGTGCTGCTGCTATAGGCTGGATCCCACCCACGAGCAGTGTACCCGGGGTATGATATAATGCAGTTGCCTGACCTGCAACCTGTGCGGTAGGTGTCTGGGCTCCCCCTCCCACCTGAGATGTGGCAGGATCTACTGGAAATAAACTAGCCTAGGACATGGTGTCCATAAACCGCATCATACGGTCCATGATCTCTTGGAAGCCTGGTGCCGTCATAAAGTCCACTGGAGCAGGACCTGCTGGGGGAACCTCACCCTGCTCCTCTATAGTGGGATCCTCTGGTGGTGGTACAACTGGAATAGCTCGGGGATGCACTCGTCCCCTACCTCGGGCCAGTGCCCTCCAGCGGCCTCTGCCACAGCCTCGAATGGGGGTAGCGGCCCCTCTCGGGTCTAGAACATTGGATGCACGCGTCCTCACCATCTGTGTGAGAATAGAATAATGAGATTTAGTAAACCATTGACTGCACGATAGAATAAAAATAAGGAGAGGTCTTCCTAACACCCTATAGCCTCCCGAAGATACGTACAGACGTCTCCATACCGATCCACAAGACTCTACTAGGTTTGCCCGTGACTTGTGTGACCTACGTGAACCTAGTGCTCTGATACCATGTTGTCACGACCCAAAATACTAACTCAGGTCGTGATGGCGCCCAACACCGGGGTTAGGCAAGCCCACACTCAGATTACTAAGGATTTTTCCCATATTTGAGTAAACATCCCAACACGTGCCAAGTTTTAAAGTTCAAAACATTAATTGAAAAAGATAGTAAGCCATTTTTTTAACCAAAAGCAGTCGTAAAGAGGCGTGAGCCAATATATATATAGAGACCCGCAAACCAAAATAAGCACTACATGTGTGCCAGGAACTAGTGTCACAAGTCCTACAGGTATACTAAAATGATATACAAAAATATAATATACAATCCCACTGTCTGAAAGAAATAGACGGGAAATAAGAAAAAAGGAACTCCATGGTGCTGCTGAGGATCGTCAGGAGAAGCAGATCACCATGAAGTCAGATCCAACTATGATCAAAATCGAGTTTCGGTCTGATAACCAGATGCACCAGCCTCAGAACCTGTACAATTAAGTACAGAAGTGTAGTATGAGTACATAATCAATATGTACCCAGTGAGTATCCCTCCTAACTTCGAATCAGTAGTGACGAGAGGTCGACATGACACTCACTAAGGTTCAACAAAATGATTAGCAAGATATAATATCAGTAACAGACATACAAGGAGGATAAAAGCGGTAAACATTATAAAAAAAGTAATTCAAAATAAATACTGGAAGTAAATATACAATTTCTACTTCATTATTATTTTCTTTCCTTTAAAAATATATCTGACCACTCAAAATCCATAAAAGGATTATTAACAATTTAACATGTGCATACAGGATAAGGACAACCGACCTGAGCCATCATAATGATCATATATGTGCACTGCGGAGGGTCGAACGACCCAAACCATAATATATATCTTTCAATCTCACCGTGGCGTACGGACCGCTCCCATGAGAGTAGGGGAAATAACACTCCGCTCGCGGAATGTAAACTGCGAAACGTTCACATGCACACAAAATCCACACATTTATTATTTATAAATTATTTTTCGTGGACAATTCCTTAAAATTACTTAAATTCCATGATCTCAGGGAAACAAGCCGCATGTAACATTAATTCACTAAGCATATAGTTCATTTCAAGGAAAACATAAGGCATGGTGTAGGCCTAACTACCCGGACATAACAATAATAGTCGCTACGTACGGGCTCTCATCACTTTGCGCGTACGTAGCCCCCACAAACATTAGCACATAGTCAAAGCACCTAGGGAGACAGTTCCCTCGTACAAGGTTAGAAAGGAGACTCACCTCGTGTCGAACCTATTCTCCTGGTCAAGAACGCGCCTGAAACTCCAAACTCGGCACCCACGGACTCGAAACTAGCCAAATGTTATACAAACATATCAATTTATATTAAAAGCATGTAATCCTCCTACTACTTAGTCAATTCATCATTCTTGAAGAAATCCCAAAAATCCAACCCCGGGCCCGCATGCTCGGATTCCAAATTTTTTTGAAGGAAACACTCACCCATAGCCTAAGGATCATTAATATACGATTCTTGTATGATTTCATAGCCAATTCACGGGTAATTTTCTAAATTCTCGAAGGCCCTAGGTTACTACCCAAATTCCTAAATTTTTTCACTAATTAAGTAGTTAAATTCTACTAAGAATACATGCATTAACTAACTTTAGGATAGAATTTACTTACCTTTCAGTTGTTGGGTCGTGGAGCCCTTTTTCCAAGTTCTCAAAGTGTTCTAATGGAGGAAGAAATGAAGAAACAATGAAGAATCTAGTATTTTAAAGAAACACACTGCCTGACAGTGGTTCCGCACCTACGACTCAAGGACCTCACCTGCGAGCAAAGGCTCGCACCTGCAGAAATGGACGAGGAAGCCTGGGCCCGCACCTGCGGAGAGGAGACCGCACCCGCAGCTCCGCTCCTATGGAACTTTGTCCGCACCTGCGAGAAATGGGCTGCCCGCTGGGGGTCGCACCTGCAAGGCTGGGACCGCAGGAGCGGTCACGCACCTGCGGCTGGGCAACCGCACCTGCGGTCACACCAGAACAGGTGCACCAACAGCTATTTCAGCTGGTTTTTGGCCTCGTGTGGTGACCGGGAGGCACCTAGACCCATCCGAGCCCCTGTCCAAATATAACAAAAAGTCCCAAATCATAATACAGACTCGCTCGAGCCTCCGGAACACCCAAAACAACACTACAACTCAAAATCACACCTCAAAACCCCTAGAACCAAACTTAGGAACTTTAATGACTTCACTAACAACGCACCGAACCGACCTATACTACTCGGAATGACACCAAATTTTGCAGGCAACTCATAAATAATATAACAGAACTATTCCCGATCTCGGAATTCCGTTCGGACCTTGATAACTCAAAAACACGCCCCAAACCACAATAAGAACCTAAGGAACTCTTATTTCAATATCGAGCGTCGAAATACTCCCGAGTCATCCAAAACCCATTCCAAACATACGCTCAAGTCCGAAATCATCATGCGAAGCTTCTGGAATCGTCGAAACTCGATTCCGAGGTTGTTTACCCAAAATGTTGACCGAAGTCAAACTTGGCCTTAAAGGCCAACCTTAAGGAACCAAGTGTTCCTATATCACTCTAAACACTCCTGAATCCCGGACCACCCGCCCCCACAAGTCATAAATCACAATAAGCCGCAATGAAAAGTTTCATTTATGGGAACGGGGTCCGATAACGCAAATCAGCCAGTCGAGTCGTTACATTAAGCGGGGGGACTAACTATATGGGTCAAAAATCAGATTGAGGACTAAGTCGTGCAGAGTTGGACGAGGAGGATGACTTAGAAATCGTTAAGAGTGGCGTGTTCGTGGTCGATCAGTAATTTCATGAGTCGAACAACTCGACAACCAGTCGTGGTCGAGGTCGAGCAGTAGAGTTAGAAATAACGACTAGTTTTATATTGGGATCTACAAAGGGAATATTCTACTGAATATTCCTTCTGTTTATACTTTAGGGTTACTTGGGAATATTACATATAAATAGAAAGAAAGAGGAGGAAAAAGGTATGTAAAATTCCATATGATAAGAACACTTGTAAAAGGATAAGCCTTGAGAAAAAATACAAAGAACTAATTTTTACCAAGATTCATCATTTTTGTGAACTATTCTATTGTCATTTCCATCAGATCCAAGAAAGTGCATGATATTCTATCTTACTCGTGTCATTCATCATTGTCAGAGGCAGGAATCCTTCACCCTTATCAATATTGGGTGAATCTTCCCCTCTATTTAAATTTATTTCCATTTAATGTTATTTATTGCTTGCTCTCTTTACACCATATAACATCTGGTCACATTTACTATCCATATCTCATTCTGAGTATACTGTTGTTCGCGTTATTCGTTATAAATCTAGAATTATTAGCTCTAACTAGGATTGTCCCATCTTGATAAATCATTAGTTAGTTTAACCGAGGATTAACTTATTTTTTTTGGTCAAACAATAATAATGAATACAAGAGGATTAAATTGTAAAGAGAGATCATGAATTAGATTAAAGTCTATTATGTTGAATTTATTAATAGAGTTAGCAGTATAGTCATTTTGGTTTGGATGATACTTTTATTACAAACTCATATTTCTTGTAACACTTGACCATTAATTAGTTTGTCTTTTGGAGAACCGGGCGGTTCAACTAACAGTAACGGTTTAGTTTTATGCTATCTAATCCAGAGGCGGATTCAGGATTTTAAGACCATGGGTGCACCACAATACTTATCATGATATCAAGAGATGTAAATTTTCAGTGTTTTATAACATATTAATAATTTTGCACATTGTTTAAAGAGATAAACTATATATTGCTAATCTATTCGGGTCTCAAAGGGGCGTGGAAATGCATAAGAACTCTTGAATGGAAAAGAGATATAACTCCAATTCCTTCGGAATCAGTAGTCAATCCTATTTCGGATGTGGATTGGATGATGGAAAAACCAGCAAGCTACAGCTTCAAAGCTTATCTTATTTAGAACGCCAAAGTTGGCTTGATTTCAAGATGTATAATCTATGTTGAATCACCATTTGGCGGGCTACTAGGACTTTGGTCTCTCTCTTGGGCGGGGCATCAAGTACATGTACTTTACCGATTAACCAATTTAAATTTGTGTTTTTTAATTAATATTATTAATTATATCTGACAATCATTACATTATATTTGTCTTAACAAATATTCAAAGTAAAAAGGAAAAGTAGAATGCTAATAAAATTAATACCGTAAAAATTGAAACTTCTGCAAACTTTATGGCTCAAAGAAGCATGAAAATATCAAAAAACTCTTAGAGCATATGACGAATTCTTATATGTGACTTGCTTATCCAAAGAAAAAGAAAAGTATTTTATCCTAAAAAGTTGGAAAAGAATTCAATAATTTGGTTGGAATTCAAATATATTTAAGCAATAAGTTGGGCTAAAAATATTTAAGCAAGTCTCGTCATGAACTTAGATCTTATTGTCACATAAATTATTTATAATAAAACTAATTTTTAGTGGTTCAAGATAAAGAAAAATCTCAATGAAAGTAACCGGTAGTTTAATCTCCGACTCCGTAAATTATTGTATACCATGAAAACTTGGAAAATGATATTAAAAAAAAGAAGAAAAATGATAAGAAGGGAAATAAAATATAATTAAAAAAAAAAGAGCTTTGAAGTACAAACTAAATATGTGGTATTATATTGATGTGTGTCCATGGGGTCTCGACCAGATGCACAAATGCCAAAATTTGGGCATGGGTGCCATCTATTATATATGGCTAAACCATTAAAAATATATACAAAAAATTTGTTTTGTTGTGTTCGTTTCAGCCTTAATCGTCTTTAGTTCTCATTGTTTTGTTCGTTTCAGCCATGAACACCGCTTGGTTTCATAAGTGCGTAGAGAAATGGCCTTACAAAATTCTTTTTAAAGCGACTAACACTTCACACTTACTTAGGTGATTCCTAAACGCGTTATCTTGTAGATACACTATTTAATAAACCTTCGTATCAAATTTAGAAATCATTAAAAAGCCTTAATGCTTTATCCTTGGTACTAAAAATTGTCCCATCACGAGAATGGACCAAAATTTTAGTTGACAATGTTGAACTATCATTAATGATTTTGTTTTATCTCCTTGAACCTAGATCTTGGGATCTCCAGTCTTCTAGGTAGAGTTATCGTCACAATGACTTGTTCTCGGCCATAGTCCCATTCCCTCGATGATTTCTCAACTACCTCTCTAGTTAGGTTTTTGTAAGTGGATCTAACACATTATCGCTTGACTTTACATAGTCAATCGTGATAATTCCTCTAGAGAGTAATTGCCTAACGGTTTTATGTCTTCATCTTATATGACGAGATTTACCTTTATACATAACTCTCTCCCATCCCTTCCAATTGTCGCTACACTATCGCAATGTATGCATATGGGTGCCAACGGTTTGGGCAAAAATGGAATGTCTTCCAAGAAATTCCGGAGCCATTCAGCTTCTTCACCGGCTTTATCTAAGGCTATGAACTCATCCTCCATTATAGAGAAGGCAATAAGTGTTTGTTTGGACGAATTCCAAGATACCGCTCCTCCACCAATAGTGAATACATATCCACTTGTGGACTTAGAATCAGTTGAACTGGTGATCCAATTTGAATCACAGTATCCCTCAATCACCACAGGAAATTTACTATACTACAAAGCAAAGTCCTGGGTATGTTCTAAATATCCCAAAACTCGTTTCATTTCCATCCAATGAGATTGACCTGGATTGCTCGTGTATCGACTCAATTTACTTATAGTGCAAGCTATATCTGGTCGTGTACAATTCATGATATACATTAAGCATCCCACCACACGAGCATAATCCAATTGTGATATTCTTTGGCCTTTGTTCTTTGCTAATACAATATTCACGTTAATTGGAGTCCTTGCAACTTTAAACCCTAAGTGCTTGAATTTTTCAAGTACTATCTTAATGTAATGAGCTTGTGACAATGCCAGAACTTGAGGAGTCTTTTGGATCTTAATTCCCAGAATTAAATCAGCAACTCTCAAGTCCTTCATATCAAACTTGCCAATTAGCATCACATAGTCGCATTTACGTTGGCAATGCCATTACTCATTATCAACATATCATCCACATATAAGCAAACAATGACTATGTGATTTGGAATATTTTTAATGTACACTCATTTATCACATTCATTTATCTTAAAACCATTTGACAACATTGTTTGGCCAAATTTTACATGCCATTGTTTGGCTGCTTGTTTTAGTCCGTAAAGGGACTTAACAAGTCTACATACCTTCTTTTCTTTACCTGGAACCACAAACCCTTTAGGTTTTTCCATGTAGATTTCTTTCTCCAAATCTCTATTTAAGAAGGCCGTCTTAACGTCCATTTGATGAATTTCAAGACCATAAATTGCAGCTAACGCTACGAACGTTCTTATGGACGTAAATCTTGTAACTGGAGAGTATGTATCAAAATAGTCAAGACCTTCTCGTTGTATATACCCTTTGAACACAAGTCTTGCCTTATATTTATCAACAATGCCATCATCTTTCATTTTCCTGTTAAATATCTATTTAGAACCCAAATGTTTATTTCCAAGAGGAACATAAACCAATTCCCATGTATGGTTGTTCAATATAGATTCTATTTCACTATTGACTGCCTCTTTCCAAAACAATGATTTCGAACAATACATAGCTTCTTTAAGTGTTCGAATCTCATTCTCCAATAAGAAAGTCACAAAATCTGGTCCAAATGAAATAGACGTTCTTTAACGTTTACTACGTCTTGTATCCTCCTGATTAAATGTACTTTCTTTTATTTCTTCCCGAGGTCGTTTAGATCCTTCACCAATCGACACATATTCCTTTTTATACTGATATATATTTTCAAAGAACTCAGCATTCTGATTCTATAATCGTATTATTATGAATATATGGATTTTCTAATTTATGAACCAGAAATCGATATGATTTACTATTGGTCGCATATCCTATGAAAACACAATCAGCGGTTTTCAATCCTATTTTTACCCTTTTGGATTTAGCAACTTGCACTTTTGCCGGACACCCCCACACTTTAAAATAATTCAAGTTTAGCTTCCTTATTTTCCATTTTTGATATGGAATAGATTGTGTTTTGCTATAGGGTACTCGATTTAGTATCCGGTTAGCCGTAAGAACGGCTTCCCCCAACAAGTTCTGTGGCAAACCAGAACTTATCAACAATGCGTTTGTCATCTCCTTTAATGAACGTTTCTTTCTTTACGCAATCCCATTGGATTGGGGCGTGTAAGGGGCCGTTTTTTGATGAATAATTCCATATTCCAAACATATTTCTTCAAAAGGAGATTCATATTCATCACCCCTATCACTTCTTATCATTTTGATTTTCTTGTTAAGTTGCGTTTAAACTTCATTTTTGTATTGCTTGAATACGTCTATTGCTTAATCTTTACTATTAAGTAAGTAAACATAGCAATATCGAGTACTGTCGTCAATAAAAGTTATGAAATACTTCTTTCTACCGCGAGATAGTATTGACTTTATGTCACAATTATCTGTGTAATTAAGTCTAAAGGATTTGAATTCCTTTCAACTGACTTATAAGGATGTTTAACATACTTAGATTCCACACATATTTGAAATTTTGATTTGTCGCATTCAAACTTAGGAAATACTTCCAAGTTAATCATTTTCCGCAAGGTTTTATAATTGACATGACCCAAATATATATGCCATAAATCATTTGAATCAAGTAAGTAATAAGAAGCTGAAATTTTATTATTATTCTCAACAACCATTACATTCAGCTTGAAAAGGCCCTCAGTGAGGTAACCTTTTCCTATAAACATATCATTCTTACTTATTACAACCTTATCAGATACAAAAACACACTTAAAACCATTCTTAACAAGAAGTCCCTCAGAGATTAAGTTCTTTCTAATATCGGGAACATGAAAGACGTTGTTCAGAGTCACCACCTTGCTAGAAGTCATTTTTAGAAATATCTCCCATATCCTTCAATTTTGGCTGTTGCATCATATCTCATAGAAAGCGTCTCTTCAGGTCCAACGGGAGCATATGTAGTAAACGCTTCCCTAACAACACAAACATGGCGAGTGGATCCAGAATCAATCCACCACTCCTTAGGATTTCCCACCAGGTTGCATTCAGAAAGCATAGCACACAAGTCATCAACATCTTCGTGCTTTTCAACCATGTTTGCTTGACCCTTCTTCTTGTCTTTCTTTGGAGCACGATAATCTGCAGATCTGTGTCCAGCTTTTCCACAGTTGTAGCAATTTCCGTTGAAGCGCTTCTGGCTTTGGTTGCTTTTTGGTCCATAGTCCTTCTTCCTCTTCCTATTATTTTGAGGACCATCCTCAACAATGTTTGCTCCCATTATTATTGAGTTTTCACGGCCTTTCTTTTCTGCAGCTTTGTTGTCCTCTTCGATTCTCAACCGAACAATGATATCTTCAAGGGAAATCTCCTTGCGTTTGTGTTTCAAGTAGTTTTTGAAGTCCTTCCACAAAGGAGGCAACTTCTTAATCATCGCTGCATTTAGGAATGCTTCATTGATGGCAAGACCTTTAATAAAAATTCTGTTAGTAAAACCAATATAAGTAATACTTTCAACATCAGTATTAATTTGACTTATACCTTCAACAAGGAGATCGTAAATAATCACTTGCAATTCCTGTACTTGGGTAATCAGACTTGATATCTATCATTTTGTAGTCCAAAAGTTTAGCGGCAACGAATTTCTTTAACCCAGCATCTTCCATTTTGTATTTCTTTTCAAGCGCTATCCACAATTGCTTTGACGTCTCCCCATTACTATAGACGTTATATAGACCGTCCTCAAATCCACTAAGAATGTAATTATTGCATAGAAAATCAGAATGCTTCCACGCCTCAGCCACGAGAAAGCGTTCATTTTAAGGAGTTTCATTGGGCAAAACAAGAACATATTCCTTAATGAACTTCTGCAGACTTAAAGTCGTCAAGTAGAAGAACATCTTCTGCTGCCACCACTTGAAATCAATCCTAGAAAATTTTTCGTATTTTTCTGCCGGTGCCAATGCAGGTGTTGTTTGGCTTGTCGATGCATTGCAGTCACCATAGGAACAATCTGGTTTCCGTTGTCATTGGTCATTTCTGTAAAAGAATGACACAAAAAAATGTTTAAATCACGTAGATTTTAATCTCCAATGGAGTAGAAAACCACAAAGGTTTTAGTCTCCAGAACAGTGAGTATAACACAAATACAAAAAATATTAAATTCCTTAAGATTGTTATTCAACTGTACCTGTAAAATAATTTTGAAGAAGATAAAATAATAGATAAACAGAAATATAAAATAAACAGAATTTAATCCGAGCCCACTTAATTCACAGTGTTTCTTTAAGGAATTTAATCCCCTCATAGTACCCAAGGTTATGAATTATTTCCTCCCAGGATAGAACGAATTACACACTAGTGTAGTGGTACTTCAAACCTTAGTGTTTCCGCAAACACAAAGTTCGGTAGCAAATCACATTTACTGTTGCTTTCTTTGAAGTTAAAAAATGCAGAAGAAATGAGGAGAACTTAGAAAATTCGTATGGAAAATCTGAGAGAATGAACTGCTATTTATAGCCAATGTTGAGCTCAAATTGAAGAGATGCAACTCTTCAGAAGGGTTGTTTACATAAAACGGCCATAACATAAATAGCTATTTACGCAACAATAAATCAGGAATACAAAACACGGAGAGGAAACTTAGTTTTCCGTTACAAAAACGGAGAATGGATAACGGATGACGAAAACGGACACTTCATTTTTTTGTTGAATTTAATATTAATTTTTCGTAAGCAAAAAATAGATATTTAATAATATTATTTTAATATTTACTATTAACAAATAGATTTGGTCTATAAAATTAATCAATCAATCGATCATTTGACCAAATCCAAATCCGAATCCGAATCCGAACCCAAAGCCGAGCCGAGCGGGCGACGACGAAGGCGCGAGGCTTGCCTTCTTCTTAACTATTTAAGAGCTAGAAGAACAATAATTGTATATATACCCATAAAAATCCTTTTTCTCTTCCAATATGGGTCAATGTCCCTTTGTCAAGGAGGGAAACTCAAATATTTTATTTTCTCTCCATTTCCCATTCACCCTCATTTGAAGCTACATTAAAGCTTAAAAAACCCAACAGTCCCCCACATGAATGGGGAATGGCTATATCACGGAATATGCATAAAAAGTTGTGTGATTCACAAGTAAGGATAAAATGTTTATGGATAAATAGGTTTCCCTTTGAACTGTCTGTAGTGAACTTATGCTGGATATACTCGGTCAATCGGTAGATTTGATATCTTTGAACCGTTGAACTTTGGTGTATACCTAGACAACCATAAGTCACACAACCAATACTTAACCGTCTTTGGTTCTCATTGTTGTGTTAATTTCGGCCATGAACACCGCCTGGTTTCATAAGTGCGTAGAGAACAGGTCTTACAAAATTCTCCGTGAAGCGGCTAACACTTCACACTTACATAGGTAATTCCTAAACGTATCATCCCGTAGATACACTATTTGATATACCCCGTATCAAATTTAGAAATCATTAAAAAGTCTTAATGCTTTATCTTTGGTACTGAACATTGTCTCATCACGAGAATGGACCAAAATTTTAGTTGACAATGTTGAACCGTCATTAATGATTTTGTTTGATCTGTGGGATCTCCAGTTTTCTAGGTAGAGTTACCGTCACAATGACTTGTTCTCGGCCATAGTCCCATTCCCCTCGATGATTTCTCAACTACCTCTCTAGTTAGGCTTTTTGTAAATGGATTCGACACATTATCTCTTATCTTTACATAGTCAATCGTGATGATTCCTCTAGAGAGTAATTGCCTAACAGTTTTATGTCTTCGTCGTATATGACGAGATTTACCGTTATACATAACGCTCCCAGCCCTTCCAATTGCCTCTTGACTATCGCAATGTATACATATTGGTGCTAACGGTTTGTGCCAAAATGGAATATTTTCCAAGAAATTCCGGATCCATTCAGCTTCTTCACCGGCTTTATCTAAGGCTATGAACTCATCCTCCATTGTAGAGCAGGCAATACAAGTTTGTTTGGACGACTTCCAAGATACCGCTCCTCCACCAATAGTGAATACATATCCACTTGTGGACTTAGAATCAGTTGAACCGATGATCCAATTTGAATCACAGTATCCCTCAATCACCGCAGGATATTTACTGTACTACAAAGCAAAGTCCTGGGTATGTTCTAAATATCCCAAAACTCGTTTCATTACCATCCAATGAGATTGACCTGGATTTCTCGTATATTTACTCAATTTACTTATAGAGCAAGCTATACCTGGTCGTGTAAAATTCATGATATACATTAAGCATCCCAACACACGAGCATAATCCAATTATGATATGCTTTGGCCTTTGTTCTTTGCTAATTCAAGATTCACGCCAATTAGAGTCTTTGCAACTTTAAACCCTAAGTGCTTGAATTTTTCAAGTACTATCTTAATATAATGAGCTTGTGATAACGCCAGACCTTGAGGAGTCTTATGGATCTTAATCCCAGAATTAAATCAGCAACTCCCAAGTCCTTCATATCAAACTTGCCAGTTAGCATACGTACAGTCGCAATTATGTTGGCAATGTCATTACTCATTATCAGCATATCATCAACACATAATCAAACAATGACTATGTGATTTGGAACATTTTTAATGCACACACATTTATCACATTCATTATTCTTAAAACCATTTGACAACATTGTTTGGTCAAATTTTGCATGCCATTGTTTGGGTGCTTGTTTTAGTCCGTAAAGAGACTTAACAAGTCTACATACCTTATTTTCTTTACCTGGAACCACAAACCCTTCGGGTTATTCCATGTAGACTTCTTCCTCCAAATCTCCATTTAAGAAGGCCGTGTTAATGTCCATTTGATGAATTACAAGACCATAAACTGCAGCTAACGCTACGAACGTTTGTATGGACGTACTTCTTGTAATTAGAGAGTATTTATCAAAATAGTCAAGACCTTCTCGTTGTTTATACCCTTTGACCACAAGTCTTGTCTTATATTTATTAATAATGCCACCATCTTTAATTTTCCTCTTAAAGATCCATTTAGAACCCAACGGTTTATTTCCAGGAGTAAGATCAACCAATTTCCATGTATGGTTGTTCAATATGAATTCTATTTCACTATTGACTGCCTCTTTCCAAAATAGTAATTCCGAATAAGACATAACTTCTTTAAATGTTTGAGGCTCATTCTCCAATAAGAAAGTCACAAAATCTGGTCCAAATAAAGTAGACATTCTTTGACGTTTACTACATCTTGGATCCTTCTGATTAAATGTATTTTCTTTTGTTTCTTCTCGAGGTCGTTTAGATCCTTCACAAATCGACTCACATTCCTTTTTATACGGATACATATATTTTCAATGAACTCAATATTATCTGATTCTATAACCATATTATTATGAATGTCGCGATTTTCTGATTTATGAACCAGAAATCGATATGTTTTACTATTGGTCGTATATCCTATGAAAACAGAATCAACGATATTTCGTCCTAGTTTTACCCTTTTGGGTTTAGGAACTTGTACTTTTTCCAAACACCCCCACATTTTAAAATAAATTCAAGTTAAGCTTCCTTCCTTTTCATTTTTCATATGGAATGGATTGTGTTTTGCTATGGGTACTCGATTAGTATCCGGTTAGCCGTAAGAACGGCTTCCCCCACAAGTTCTGTGGCGAACCAGAAGTTATCAACAATGCGTTCATCATCTTTAATGAACGATTCTTTCTTTCTGCAAAACCATTGGATTGGGGCGAGTAAGGGGCCGTTGTTTGATGAATATTTTCATATTCTAAACATATTTCTTCAAAAGGAGATTCATATTCACCACCCCTATCACTTTTTATCATTTTGATTTTCTTGTTAAGTTGTATTTCAACTTCATTTTTGCATTGCTTGAATGCGTATATTGCTTCATCTTTACTATTAAGTAAGTAAACATAGCAATATCGGGTACTTTCATCAATAAAAGTTATGAAATACTTATTTCCACCGCGAGATGGTATTGACTTCATGTCGCAATTATCTGTGTGAATTAAGTCTAAAAAGAATTTGAATTCCTTTCAACTGACTTATAAGGATGTTTAACATACTTATATTCCACACATATTTGACATTTTGATTTGTCGCATTCAAACTTAGGCAATACTTCCAAATTAATCATTTTCCGCAAGGTTTTATAATTAACATGACCTAAATGTATATGCCATAAATCATTTGACTCAAGTAAGTAAGAAGAAGCTGAAATTTTATTATTATTCTCAACAATCATTACATTCAGCTTGAAAAGGCCCTCAGTTAGGTAACCTTTTCCTACAAACATCTCATTCTTACTTATTACAACCTTATCAAATAACAAAACACACTTAAAACCATTCTTAACTAGAAGTCCCTCAGAGATTAAGTTCTTTCTAATATCGAGAACATGAAAGACGTTGTTCAGAGTCACCACCTTTCTAGAAGTCATTTTTAGAAATATCTTCCTATCCTTCAATTTTGGTTGTTGCATCATTTCCGATAGAAAGCGTCTCTTGGGGTCCAACATGAGCATATGTAGTAAACGCTTACCTAACAACACAAACATGGCGAGTGGCTCCAGAATCAATCCACCACTCTTTAGGATTTCCCACCAGGTTGCATTCATAAAGCATAACACACAAGTCATCAACATCTTCGTGCTTTTCAACCATGTTTGCTTGACCCTTTTTCTTGTCTATCTTTGGAGCACGACAATCTGCAGATCTGTGTCCAGCTTTTTTATAGTTGTAACAATTTTCATTGAACTACTTCTTGCTAGGGTTGCTTTTCGGTCGAGAGGCCTTCTTCCTCTTCCTATTATTTTGAGGACCATCTTCAACAATGTTTGTTCCCATTATTGTTAAGTTTCACTTTTTGCAGCTTTATTGTCCTCTTCGATTCTTAACCGTACAATGAGATCTTCAAGGGAAATCTCCTTGCATTTTTGTTTCAAGTAGTTTTTGAAGTCCTTCCACAAAGGAGGCAACTTCTCAATCATCGCTGCAACTTGGGATGCTTCATTGATGACAAGACCTTCAATGAAAATTTTGTTAGTAAAACCAATATAATTAATACTTTCAACATCAGTATTAATTTGACTTATACCTTCATCAAGGAGATCGTGAATAATCACTTGCAATTGCTGGACTTGGGTAATAACATACTTGCTATCTACCATTTTGTAGTCCAAAAATTTAGCGGCAACAAATTTTTTTTACCCGACATCTTCCGTTCTATATTTCCTTTCAAGCGCTATCCACAATTGTTTTGACGTCTCCACATTACTATAGACGTTATACAGATCGTTCTCCAGTCTGCTAAGAATGTAATTCTTGCATAGAAAAGAATGCTTCCACGCTTCAGTCACGAGAAAGTGTTCATTTTCAGTAGTTTTGTCGGGCAGAACAAGAACATCTTCCTTAAACTTCTGCAGACTTAAAGTCATCAATTAGAAGAATGTCTTCTGCTGCCACCGCTTGAAATCAATCCCGGAAAAATTTTTGGGTTTTTCTTTCGGTGCCAATGCCGGTGTTGTTCGGCTTGTCGATGCACTGACAGTCACCATAGGAACAGTCTGGTTCCCGTTGTCATTCATTATTTCTGTAAAAGAATGACAAACAAATGTTAAAATCACGTAGATTTTAATCTCCAATGGAGTAGAAAACCTCAAAGGTTTTAGTCTCCAGAAAGTGGGTGTAACACAAATACAGAAAATATTAAATTCCTTAAGCTTGTTATTTAACTGTACTTGTAAAATATTTTTGGAGAAGATAAAATAATATATAAATAGAAATGTAAAATAAACAGAATTTAATCCGAGCCCACTGAATTCAAAGTGTTTCCTTAAGAAATTTAATCATCTCCTAGTACCCAAGGTTGTGGATTATTTCCTCCCAGGATGGAAAGAACACATTTACTGTTCCTTTCTTTGAAGTTAAAACAATGCAGAAGAAATGAGGAGAACTCAAAAAATTCGTATGGAAAATCTGAGAGAATGGACTGCTATTTATAGCCAATGTTGAGCTCAAATTAAAGAGATGCAACTCGTCAGAAGGACTGTTTACGTAAAACCGGCCATAACATAAATGCCTTAACATTTAACAAATAAATTTGGTCCAAAAAATTAATCAATCAATCGATTAACCAAATCCGAAGCCGAAGCCGAGCAAGCGACGACGACGACGACGACGCGAGGCTTGCCTTCTTCTTAACTCTTTAAGAGCTAGAAGAAGAGCAATTGTATATATACCATATAAAACCTTTTCCTCTTCCAATATGAGACAATGTTCCTTTGTCAAAGAGGAAAACTCAAATATTTCATTTTCCCTCTATTTCCCATTCACCCTCTTTTAAGCTACATTAAAATTTTAAAAACCCAACAAAAGTAACTCTAATTCAACTACTAAGGATATGCATTCTTTTTGGAATTACTTGAGTTTATATCTCAAACCTGAAAAACTTGAGTTTGTATTACGAATCCTTGTTCTTCTAGAAAGTAACTATGATGTTTTTTAAATTATCAAAAACCAATTGAAATATAGTAAAATAAGACTAAAAGGGTATAAAAGTCGATTAATATTTTATGAATATTTTAGTAGTTTAATATTTAGCATGTAATATTTTTGCTTTTATAATAAATGTAAATATAGATATAGATAAATTATAAATATAATAAATACTAATCTTTATGTACTTGCGTTGCAGGTATGTCTTTTCCTAGTCACTATAAAATAAAAAATTTTGTGAAAAGAAAATTGATATATGTTTGTAAATTTTGTATATTGCATTATTTTGCGTACACGAAATATAGGCATACTTGTGAAAAGTGGAATTTGCATATTCCTAAGCTACAGTAATCAGTTCAATTATATGCCTATTTCACGTAGAAGAATCCTAAAGTATTTTGAATTTTATGATAATTTTCCAGAGTCCAATTCTTAGATAACTTTTTAGTATATTTTTGTACATAAGCATCATTTAATTGTGGAGGAGAATAATAAACAGCTAATATTTTGAGAATACTTTTGTAGTTCGATATTTAGCGTTATAGTATACAAAATGTTAATATATAGAACAACTCATCTCAAAATACCAAAAACCATATAACTCAACCATAGTTCTCAAAGAAATATCACAGATTGCTATTTCTGTCATATAAGATCTTGCTAGCCTTCTTCCCCGGGGTCTTTGCCAGAAAAATCTAAATGAATACATTCCTAATCTTATGTTTCTTTGTCCTAATGAATATCTCAAACTACATGGGATTTCAAAATTTTATGATGAGGAAAATATTAAAAAAGCTAAACAATGAAAGAGAAAAACCTGATAAGCTTTTAGTAAGAACATACAAATATTTTAAAAAATACATGAAATGCTGAGGGATTTATATCCTTCTCATGATGGACATGTTGGTTACAATGATTTACTTGAAGAAGAACCAAATGTTGAAGCCAAAAAGTTTTACAGCCTATTGGAAGATTTCGAGAAGCCACTATATCAAAGTTCGAAAATTTCAAAGCTTTCCACTTTGATTAAACTGTTTCACATAAAAAGTATGGGTCGTTGGAGCAACGAGTCATTTACAATGTTATTAAGAATTTTGAAGGATGAGATGTTGCCTGATGAAGCGAATTTGCCAAATTCATATTATGAGGCAAAAAAGGTGATTCGGGACCTTGAGCTTTCCTACAAAAAAATTGATGCTTGTATAAATGATTGCATGTTATATTGGAAGGAAGATAACTTACTTGATTCCTGTAAAGTCTGTGGTGCATCCAGATGAAAAATAAATAAACATAGCGGTGAAGCAAAGAATAAGAATGAAAAAAAATAGCATCAAAGATTTTACGTATTTTCTATTGAAGCCTAGGCTTCAAAGGTTGTATATGTCTGCAAAGACATCTTCTCTAATGACATGGCATCACGATAAAAGGGTTGATGATGGAATAATGAGGCACCCAACTGATTCAATGGCATGGAAATCATTTGATGAACTTCATCCCTTATTTGCGGCTGAGCCTCGTAATGTTTGACTTGGATTTGCTAGTGATGGATTCCAGCCGTTTCGGAATTCAAAAACGTCATATAGTATTTGGCCTGCGGTACTTATTCCTTATAATTTATCACCTTGGTTGTGTATGAAACATGAAAATTTCATTATGTCCATGCTTATTCCTGGTCCAGATAGTCCAGGAGATGCAATTGACATATATCTTCAACCCTCGATAGAGGAGTTGAATGAGTTATGGAAATTGGTGGTGAGACCTTTGATGCATCAACCAGACAGAATTTTAAGTTACATGCTTCTTTATTATGGACGATCAATGACTTTCCAGCATATGAAATTTATCTGGATGGAGCACAAAAGGTAAATTAGCATGCCCATGTTGCAATAAAGACACTTCCTCAATCAGATTGAAGAATAGTAAGAAACAATGTTTTATGGGTCATTGGCGTACCTTCCTCTTAATCACAAATGGAGGAATGATAATGAGTCATTTGATGGCACAAAAAAGAAAAGGCTCCCACCAAAGATGCGTTCTGGTATTGAGATACTTAATCAAGTGCAAGATCTTAAAAGGTTACAGTTAACAAAGTATCCAAGGAAAAAGATCAAGATATCACATGATGATCGAAAAGATAACTGGAATAAGAAGAGTATCATTTTTCAACTTCCATATTGGAAATCTCTCTTGTTACGACATAATTTGGATGTTATGAATATTAAAAAAAATATATGTGATAATATTTTGGGGACGATCATGAATGCCAAAGGAAAGACCAAGGACACCATTAAAATTCGACTAAATTTGCAAGAAATGAACATCGGGCCGGAATTGCAGCAAATAGAACTAAGTTGAAGATGTTTCATCATATTGGTAGCAAGCCAATTAGAGAGATTATTTATCAAAGGGTGTTTTCATCAAATCTATTTTTGCTTAATACGAGACGTTATTTGACATATTTACTTTTATGTAAAGGGTGGAAAAGATGGCAAACCACCAGATTTGACAACTATTTTTTTCGAGACTCGCAAGAAGAATAACATACTTGTTGATCCTGAAACAATCGAGAAACATGTACGTTTGGTTAATTGAACATGTTCTTTACTTTTAGTTATTATTGGGTCTGACAAAAATTTCTCTATATACTTTGTAGGCTCAAATCCAGGAATTGGTGCAGTCCGAACCGTCACTTCCTAACATAGAAATTGTAGAAAAATGCTTTGGACCTCAAAGTCATAGTCATGTATTTGGCTTTGGGGTAGATTAAAGGCGAAAGATTTGAAAGGTGGAACTGCCTCAAAAACTGAATTATTGGCTAAGATACGTTCAACTGAAGATGAAAACCAGTTGTTGAAGGATCGTCCGTCTAACTTGGTAAATGAGATGAGAGAACTTAGGAAAGTAAAAGAATTCGTATTAGCGCAGCAAACTAATTTCCAGCCTCCAGTTCAAGAGAATGACTATTTGGATCCTTGATGATACCAAGTGAGTAACAACTTACCTGAAACCTCAACTTATTTTGTTGATTTAAGTGTGTGTTATTATATATCATTTGGGGAATTTATTCTTCTGTTGATTACGAATTTGCTGGTTGTGTATATTTATTAAACGCATTATTGGTTTCTTAATGTTCACTAGTGATTGAAGTTCGATAACCCATACCGGAGTCGATAACCCATACTGAAATTGATAACCCATACTGGTTGTTAAAAGTGAACTTGTTTAATAGTGGATGAACTCAAAATAGGCAATAAAGTCTGCTACTGTAATAACATATAATAACATTCAGTTATTTGCAAACTGTAAAAACAATAATAAGATATAAGAACCTTGGAGGTGATGAGGTGAATTTGCTATACCTAAAGCTGGCAATGATTGGTTTCTACTTCTTGCCTAATAACGATCATTTTCGTTGCCTAATGAAGGAGATAACCAGCTTCGTCCATGCTAAGTCCTAACTGTTCATATACTCACTTAACTTCAATTATAGCCAACCTATACATAACAGAATCTTGACCTTCCACTCAGTTTTTTTCTCTCTTTAGTAGTATATATATCGTGTATATGAGATGATTTTACGTAGACGCTTTTCACCTTTACTGGTCGACGAATGTGTTAACATGACTTTCTGCACCTTATGGGGGGTCTGTTGTGTTGTTATTCTCCATTAGCAGATCAGTTCCATGGTCTTCTTGATGTAAAAGCAGTGGAGGTGTTCGGTGAGGAAGTCAGCTAATCTGGTGCTTAGTGCTGAATGCTGATCTTGCTATCGTGGATCTTGGATCTGATAAACCAAGTCCCATGCTACTGCCTTCCTCATGGATCTCTGCCTTAGGAATTCATAGTTGTACAAAACAATTACCAGCACAAACATGTTGCCACTGCCTTCCTCATGTATAATTTGGTAAGATTTTGGGCTGGCTTATGAACTGGTTACACCTGTAGGGAAGGCTAAAGCAGAAACTTACCTCTCTCTTTGCTGATTGCAATACTAAAATAATTACTCCCAAAAACTGCCAGACAGTTGAAATGGCCTATTTAGGTCGGTTGCTAGGTTCTAAAATGTAAATATTACTATTGGTTAGCCATTTTATCAATACAAGCGCGCGCGCTCACACACGCATCTATTTATAATGTATGTTTGATCTTAATTGATCTACATAAAGTCTATTTTAGGCATTACTGGATTGAGTGCAAACCCATGATTGATTATCCAATTGACTTCATAGCATTCTTTATCCTTGTTTCTATACTTTGCTTCCCTTGGTCAATGATTTTAGTATTAGCTTCTTGTGGACCTCCAAGATAGGGTATGTTTGTTTGGTAAAGATTTGAACTGATACATGTATCAACACATTTTATCCTGCCTTGTACTTCGATTGTTTGACTGACGAATATTTCCAATTTCTCATGTTACAGAAAATATTTGTGCTCTCTCTCTCTCTCTCTCTATGTTTGTGCTGACTTTGTATACCTAATTTTGATTAGTTGTTGACTGATTGTCTTATTATTGCCCTTCTTTTGGAACAATATTTTGGTTTAGATTCAGTAATATTTATTGTGATGTGAGGAGTATGCCGAGGACGTAAAAAGGTTACATGGCCAGTATCCACAGAACTCCATTTGTGTTACACGGCAGGCAGATGTGCCAAAAAGTAGCCACATCACTAGGAACGAACAGGGGACAGACAACTTTTTGCTTTCCCATAAGTACTAAACTTACTGTTCTTTTTGTCAATTTCCATACCTACTTTGATAACATTCTGTCTACATTGTTATATACAGTTTTTTTAACTGAAATTTCTTATTTCTTCTACAGGTTTTGGATATTGAAATTTAGTAGAAGCAGATTTTTGACGACATATACAGATTAGCCATCATTTTGTTGGAAATTTCAAGAAAATTTTACATTACAATCGAGGGTATTAGTGACATGTAATTTTTTGCTAAATGTTTATGAACACAATATTGTGACTAGCTTACATCATTGATATACGGTGCAACTAACTGATGTTGATTATTTTTGGTATTATTTTGTGAAAGCAACATAATCTATATATTAATATTCCAGATTTCTAGTTGCAAATTGAATGTGATTTAGGGACTTGTAACTTGTTTCTTTAGGGACTAGACTGTTAGTCCTTGACTCCTTTTTAGGCGTAGAACATTTGGTTGCTAAATCTGTAGCTTTGTAGCGCTGACCTGTTCGACATTGGGGACCACCTTTAAACTTCTCCGAAAAGATATAACGACCAACTTCTAACTGGTCGTGAAACGTATTAACGACGACATTCAAACTAATCGCAAAAATATTTTGAGGACCAGTAACTTAGTCGCTAAAACATACGAAATAGGCTCCAGAAACATGATCCTTAAAAACCTTTTAGGGGCTAGTTTTAATCTGGTCACGAAACAGTTTTAGCGATCAGTACTGTATCTCGTCCTTACTGGCCTTTAGCGGCGGAAGCTATAAGGACCAGATTATCTGGTCGCAATTAATCATTTGGGACCAATTTTTTACTTTTAGGGACCATTTTTCCCTTCGCTATTGAACATTTTTTTATAGTGTTCACTTATAATATTCGGTCCAACCATCACACTAATTAGAACCTGCAATAATAAAGTCAATTCACCATATAAATTAAGATAAGCAATAATAAAGTCAAGTTGTTTTTTGAACTGCAAACTGTATAAATTAAGATAAGCAAACTTCATAACAGTCAACAGGGTGAGATCACATTATCAATGTGACATAGAAGATTAAAGCTAGAACGACAAAATATAAATAATAGATCTTGTTTTCATATACTAATGGCAAGAGATGTCTTAGCATATTTTAGGCGGACTGATGAATAGAGTACAACGCCACTACAAGAAAAAACCTTCTTTACGACCAACTTTTAGGAACGAGTTAATAATTTTGTCGCTAATAATATATGTATTGGGACGAGATTATATTACGGTCCTTAATGCTATATTTTATTGCGAAGATATTAGATCTGGTTCGTCAAAAAAATAGTAACCGGTCCCAAATTATAATTGAGAAGCCTCGAGTGTGAGAGAGCGCCGCCAAATCTAATATCAAAATATTAAAAAATTATTATTTTCTAAAAATTAGGCGCCAAAACAAAAAGTAAAAGGTTCTAACAACTAAAAAAAAGCCTCTGTATTCTCAAAACATATAGTACCGCATCAAAACATAGTACCCTCTGTCTAGCTTTAGCGCCGATCTGTGTGAAGCTGTGCCCTAATGTCCGGTGGTTTATCTGTGTTTTCTCAAAAACAGATTGTGAATTCGGTCGTGTGTGAAGCTCTGCCCTAATCTCCACAGATTGTGTTTTCTCAAGGCATACCTCTTCTTTCTAGTTGCTCTTTTTCTTCTCTAAGTGTGCTGATTGCAGCTTTATTCGAGTTAATCAGTGAGATCATAGTCATTACTTTTATTGACTTTGATCGTCGAACCTATTGTTGAGTAGAGATGTTTGACGATAATACAACAGATGAACTTCTTACACAGTACCTCCGAACTAAAAAACCAGCAGACATATTGGTGTATGTGTTTTACATATGAAAAAAGTTTTTATTTTTTCTCTGTTCTTTCTTCATCATCCATAACTATAAGGAGAAGCTAGTTTATGAGCCAAGTAATGTCAAACATACAACTAACAGTTTATTCACATATATTTTTCTTTCATATAACTAAACAATAGGATATGAGTGTTTGTTTTTAAGAAAAAAGAAATAGCAGGGAACATGAATCATGATACATGTTAAGAACTTAGAGAAATTCATGAGCTCACACTAACTAGCAAGAAGCAGTCTTTTAGTCGCGCGCGACTATTTTGGATGATCTTGTGTCGTAAAGTATACTATTTATATTTTTCTTTGGTGTAAGTACTTACTTCGATCTCGGAGCAGGCTAGAAGGAACCATGTATGCATGTTTTAGGAACCAGCATCTTTAATTACAAGTTAATTTATAATCTCGTATTTATCTCAGTGTCATCTGGTTACAATATATTGCAATGTATTAACTGAAAACAGAGGATCCAAGTCGACTAGAAAGTGCGACCTTAGAGTAGAACCAGTTGTGTTCATTTGATCGTAACAAGTAGTGTGCATCGAAGTATTTTTCTTATCTTTTATCTTTATTTAATTTAATTTTTGTGTACTCTCCAAGGTTATGGCACCTAGTAAGCAATGGATGCAACTTGTTGATAATCGGCTCGATGAAGCCTACTTAATCGGAGTGCAAAAGTTTTTGGATGATGCTTTTCAGAAAACGGGAGAAGAATATGAAATACGATGTCCATGTGTCAAATGCTTTAATACAACTTTAGGAACCCGTAAGACAGTTGAGACACATTTGAAAATATATGAAATAATTCAAAATTATACTTTTTGGTATCATCACGGGAAACTTTAGGTTAGCCACTGTCAGAATCGGAAGATGAACTAGAAGAATGTGAAAGTGAAGATGAAGTACAAGAACTGTTGATAGATGTATATCCTAATATTGATGGAAGAACTGTGCACAATATATCCAACTTTTTAATTTATTTAGTTGATTTGCGTGTAGTCTATTTCTATATAATCATGCACACAGGAGACAGAAACCTGTTATTGAATAAATGGAACGTGTCCCTCATACTGATGATAGCTAGTATATTCCTATATTCTTCGGAAAAATCCTTAGCTAATCAGTTTATTAAACACCTAAACCTACTCCACAATTCAACTGAAGGCATCTTTAACATAAAAGGCATAATTGTGTGAAGCCAAAGATGCTTGTTATTGATATTAAAGCTATCACTGTTTGTTGTATTTCCTAATATTAAAGCTATCACTGTAGCACCTCAAGTTTGGGCAGCATTACAGTGCTACTTTTCTGTTGGTGATTTAGATTTAGAAGTGAGGACATATCCCAAGAGGTTGAAGGAGATTACTGCATATTTCATGATTAGTGTTGACATGACATTAAAACTCATCTCCCATATAGTGAATATTTGCACAAGCTTATGTGACATGTCATTGTTTATTCTCTGTGCTGTTCTTTCTAATGATGTCAGTGACTTCATAACAAAGTGCTTGGATTTCTGATGGATTGTAGACATTCAGACTGCTTGAAGTTTCCTTTGCAACTAGAATAAAGATTGATTTATCTGTTTGGATGTTCAACTCTATTCGACAAGAACATTGTTTCCTTCAAGTTTGGTGTAGTACCATAATCTCACGGATTACGGACAACACTAAACACATTTTTTATTCGTGAAACTTCACTGCAATTAGCAAGCGTATCTGCTTTAATGTTTTCTTTCCTCCAAGCATGTGAGAATTCAAAGTTAGAGCCTCTATAGAAAAGATTAATCTTGTGAATTCTATGAGAAACTTGCCACATCTTATTTTAAATTATATTGGTAGAACATGATTTTGAATGTTATGTTTATTTGTTGTATGTCACATAACTTGTAATGTCCGCGCTCAGTAGAAGTAGATGATATTATTCTCTCATGATTCAAAATACCAAGTGATGTTGTGTTTTGTTCTTAATAGTTGATCTTTTGAATGGTAAATCTCGACTTACCTTACCGGAATTTATCGAACCAAAGCTTGATTTTCCATCCCAAAGCTTTTCTAATTAATTTTACTTATATTCATGTAGGCTTGTTGATGTTGTTGGATAACACCTGGTGAATTTAGACTGCTTTTGGGGTAAATGGTTTAGCCATTGCTAGTTTTAAATTTACATATATTATTTTATTAATAGTTACTTATTACCTTTTCAAACTTTTGTTCTTACAGGTTTTGAAGATTGAAGCTACAAGTCAAGATGCAAGTTTAGAAGATGCACAAGTTCATTATTATTTTGCTAGGGCTGTTATGCAAAACTTGATATCATAGTCTAACTCAGGATATTAGCTAAGTCTTTTTGTTAAGGTGTTGAACAAATATTGAAACTAATTAACATGGGATGTTAACTTGATATATTATATTTTTATATCTAGATTTTTCTATAACAATTTGATATTTATTGATAAAAACAACTTTTGGTGGTATCGAGCTTTAGAACTACTTATGGTCAATAAGAGACTAAAAATATTGTCGCCAAATTACACCTGTTATTTTAATTTAAACAGGGACCTCGTCTCTAAAAGATAATCTGGGACGACCAATTAAAGGTTGGACGCTAAAATGGTCCAACGATTGAAATATATTTATTTTTCATGACCAGATTTTCTGTCCATCTTTAAAAGTATTTTACGACCAGCTTTTCTGCCCATCTCTAAAAGATAATCTAGGACCAGTTGGAGGTTGGTTGCTAAAAAGCTCTAACGACGGGAATATATATAATTTTCATCGTCTTTTATGGACGAGATGTGCAGTCTCTAAAAGTATTTTACGACCAGAATTTTTGGACCCGCCGCTATTGATTTTTAGCCCGGAAGCTATTATGACGGGTTGCGACCAGCTTTTGCCCGTCGTTATTTCTCCTTTAGGGACCAGATTTCCATTCTTTAAATGCCGTTTTTTTTGCAGTGAGCTGCTTTGCGGAAATTTAGTGCCAAAGCTCAATATTCCTAACCCTTTGGAATGATGACCTTAACGCTCTTTGAGAAAGAACCTAATTTTGTAGTTATTTGTTTTACGTGTAGAAAGCCAAAGTGAATTGATATTAGAAGTCCATATAATTTCATGTTAGTCTGAATTTTAGTTCAGTTCAAGGTCTATTTAAGCAAAGTCTATATATTACTGTTTTGTGCGATATCTTCTAATAAATTATTTAACTATTTAAGGGCATAAAAGTCAGTCAATATTTTAAGAATATTTTTTTCATCCAACATTTAGCGTGGAATATTCGTATTTTTATAATAATATAGATAGTCTCTATGCTACGTGTGCAAGGCACATAGATTTAATTTCATTTATGAAAGAATAATAAGCTAAGTTTACCAAATAAAAGTTGTCTGTTTTTCATACATAACACAAATATACGCATGGTAAAACCAAGGAATTGCACTCTGGTCCAGTAGTGCTATTCCTATTTGCAATTGATTGGTCAAAAGAAAATTAAATATTATTAAGAATGAGTTTCCTACATTATTCTCATTTATATTATGTTTCATAATTAATTTAGAGATATGTTATAGATGATTAATTTTTTTTTTTGAATTAACTCTCGTAGAATTGAATCGCCAATTCACCCTCTAATTAAAATCCTATCAGGACGTAAAGAACAATCCACAAATTGAAAATCAAAAGATGTCACAAACCGTAAATTCTAGTTCCATCCTTATCCACTAATACAGTAAAAAAGAGATTTGACGCTATTTCCTACGATAAAACATCAACATAGTTTCCCTGTTAGCTTGGCATCACTAATTAAGTATATTATAAGTACCATTAGTCAAATTCCGAAATTACTCAAGATAACCCTGTAAATCAAAATTTATTCATGCTTACTATAACTTGTGGATATAAGGAGAGAAATTTTAGAGTTACCTGGGATCAGTGGTCTTCAAGTAAAGATAGGAAAATTTTCAATAGGATCATTTGCAACCAAAAGATAAATTAAGAACTTTAAATTCGAGCAGCAGCTACAAGGAAAAAATTAAAACAAAAGCCAAAAGCTTAAAGAGATAAAAACTGCATGTTATATGCAATTTGCATCTGCATATAAAATCCTAACATTAAAAAGTTATTTTTTTAGACAAAAGAAATTTTAATATGCTCCAAGAAACGTTTGAAATATGCATTATGCAGCATGCTAATGAAACGTTTTATATATAGATTAAGGAACATGCGGTTTAAAACGTTCTTATCCATGTGTAATTAGTATACTCTTGATGCTTCAAAACTAATTGAAATCAGAGTAGGATTCATCCATTAAAATTTCTAAACATATATTATTAATTAACTTCGATATCCATTATATTAGACAGTCTCAAATACGACAATTTTATCAACCAACATGGATTTATTTTTTCGTACTAATATATGTTTTGAAGGGCAAAAAACTGATCAATTTTCTAAGAATATTTTAGTCCATCAACATATAGCTTTCTAACAGTACTTTTATAATAATATGAATATATAAATACAAATAAATTCTTGTAGAAATAAATATATACGTTCTCAATTGAGGAAGATATAGAGAAAAATAAGTACCATTAATAAGTGTTATAGTTTTTCTTTTAAGCTTTAAAAACCGATAAATCATTTAAAATTTTCTCATAAGTTAGAATTCAATCTACAACATATGTTGTAGTAAACTAAGTAAGACACTTTAATTTTTAAAAGAAAATTATTAATAGTTTTTCTAATAAAAGTAGGATCAACTTTATCAGGTAGATGTATGTGTAGTTTAATCGAAAAAGAATTTTATCATTGAGTAATTTAATTACAATTAGATCCTTATACTATAAAAATATTTAAGGGCATAAAAGTCGATCAATGTTTTAGGGATATTTTAATCGTTCAACATTTAACATAAATTATTCGTGCTTTTATAATAATCTAGATAGATAGATAGATAGATATAGATATAGATAGATATAGATAATAATTTAATTACTTAAAATTTTTGAGCTCTGTATTCGGAAGTTTAAAAATTATAATTTTTTAAATGTTCGGACTACAGTAGTGGTAAACCTCAATATTTTTAGGTAGTTTGCAATTTAACCTGTTCGACTATCAGTTTTTCGATTACCTGAAAAAGTCGGGATGTAGTCGAAAACTTGAGTTTCATGACTACTCTCCGACTGTTTCGAAAGTCGGAAATTAAAATAGCTGCTATGTTTTAGTAGTGAGTAATAATTTAAAGAATAATGTACTTTTTTCTTTTGGTGCGAAAGATAAGCTTGCATTAAATTAAACATAACAGCTACAGAGAGGGGGATGCGTGTGCATCCGTTGTTGTCTTATGCATAGTGTTATAATTACTACTAATATTACAGAAAGTCGTAACAATAGCCGCACGACTAACAAAATGATTTTCATGTGCATTGGGGACACTTTGTTGTTGCTGCGTGTGACCCCCATTTGGTCTTCGATTTGAACAGGCGATGCTTGTGTCATTGGGACTGTGTATGTGCGTCTGTATCTCACTGTACCTGCTCGATCCATATCCAAAAGGTTCTCCACAAAAAGAGGTGGCTTCTCAAAAAGAGTACATTATTGTCCATCCATCATATTGCATCCTTTCTTGGCTAGGCAGTCAGCCACCATGTTACCCTCTCTGTAGGTGTGTGCGATAGTGGTACTAGATCCTTGGTCCAGGAGGTGCCTGCATTCCGCAAGTATATTAGTATGCACTATATTATCATTTCGTAACATTGTTATTACCTCAGAAGCATCGATGTTTATTTCTAATGGAAATATCTGTAGTCTGTGGGCCATTTCCAAACCCTGCAAGAGAGCTTTTAGTTTTGTATGAATAATGCTCGATGCTCTTAATGTCCCATAGAACCCAATTACCCATTTGCCATTGTCATCTCGTATCAAACCCCCTATCCCAACCATATTTGTTTTTGTTGAGACTTCCCCATCGGTGTGTAGCTTGAATGCCTTAGGTTTTGGAGGCAACCATTTAACAAGAGTTAGTTGTAGGATTTTTGGAGGCATAGTATTAGTGGCTAGGTAGGTGTATACTAGTGCTTGCTGAGTTATTTGGTTCAAATGTAGTTGTTGGGTGGTATTATTGAAGCTTTTGTTGTTGTGTTGGAGCCATATATTCCAAAGAGTGTAGGTGAAGTATATTCTATGGTTCATGTGGTATGGTATAGGAAGCTTTGTGTTCAATAGTTGTTTGATCCATATTTTCGGTGGGGAGTATTACCCTATGGACCTGATGGACCATTGTATTTGCAAGTGTGTCCAAATGTGTGTTATTGAGGGGAAATGCAAGAATAAGTGAGTGATGGATTCTACACTGTTGTGGCAAGCTTGACATTGGCCATCAAGTGTGATGCCTATACGGTGGAGGTATTTTTTTGTGGGAAGTCGTTTGTAAACTATCATCCAGATGAATATTTTGTGTTTTGGTAGTATTGATAGCCGCCAAATCCAATGATAATTTTTAAGGTTGTTATGGCTATTGAGACCTTTGTGAAGAAGCTTAGTGTACATAGTACGTACTGTGAATTTTCCGGTGCGTGATAATGCCCAGAAGTGAAAATCTGGTTTAGTTGTATAGGTTGGAATCGTAATGCCATTAATAATATTTTTGATGTCAGTGGTCAAAGTGAATGGCATGGCCTCCCAATTCCATTGGTTGTTGATTATGTAGGAGTCTATAGTTTTAAATATATGGGTTGCTGGGATTGGCCCATGTATGATGGATCTGGGAGTAGTGTTTGGTGCCAGCCATGCAGAGTTCCAAAAGTTCAGTTGTGAATGGGAGCCAGGGTGCCATTGGATTCCAAGTTGACAATTTCTCCACCCTAGTATAATATTCTGCCATGTATGAGAAAGAGTATTCCACTGTCGTTTGTTAATGTATTTACTGATTAGTATGGTTTCCCATAGTTGGTCAGTTGCATGGAAGAGTCTCCATGCTAGTCCAACAAGGAGTGAGTTATTTTTGTGTTTTAGCTGCTGGATACCTAGTCTTCTCATGTTTTTGGGTGTGGTGACTAGATGCCATTTAATAAGGTGTAACTTTCGTTGTTGATCTGTGGTACCCCAAAGAAAATCACGCATGTATTTTTGCAGTTATAAATTATTCCTTTAGGGATTGCAACGTATTGCATGACGTGGTTGGGAAGAGTAGAAAGGATTGATTTGATGAGTGTTACTCGACCAGGTAGTGAGGAACCTAGTTTTCCATCCCGCAAGTTTATTTTTGAAGTTATCCAGAAGGAATTGGAAGTCCGTTTTAGTAGGCCTTTTTTGGAACATTGGAAATCCCAAGTATTTTTCAAAGTGGTGTCCTTCCTTCATGCTGAAGCAGTTCAAGACGTCGTTTTTATGTTGTGGCGAACAGTTTCTAGAAAAAAAATCTTTAATTTTTGGAAGTTGATTGTTTGTCATGAGATGGTTGTGAAGTTGTTAATAATGTCGATTATTGAATTGTAACTCTTAGGACTAACTTCAGATAGTAAGATAATGTCGTCCGTGAAAAATAGATGAGAAAGTTGCAGCCCATTTGGTGATAATTGTAGTGGTTGCCAAAGTAGGTAGTCTACTGACTGGAAGATAGTCCTAGATAGTCGTTCGAGGCACAGAATAAAGATGTATGGTGAAAGCGGCTCGCCTTGTTGAATTCTCTTGACGGTTTAAAGTAATTAGATGGTGAGCCATTTATTAAAATAGAGATAGAAGAGGTTGTAATACAGGACATAATGAGGGTTATTAGTTCTATAGGCATGTTGAAGTAGTGAAGTGTTTCTTTTATGAAAGACCATTCAAGCTTATCAAAAGCTTTTTCTAAATCTAATTTGAGGATCATGTGTCCTAATTTCCCAGTTTTTTCCCCTTAAATGTGTAAGGATTTCCTGAACAATTATTGCATTATCCGATGCTCTCTTACCTTGTTGGAAACTGGACTGTGTGGGTCCTATAATTTGTGGGAGATAGGTCGTTAGTCGATTGCCGATAATTTTAGTAATTAACTGATAAATTGTGTTGCATAAACTAATTAGGCGATATTGAGTGATGTACGTTGGGTTTTTAATTTTAGAGATAAGGCACAAATAGGTCCTGTTGATTTCTTCAGGAATTTGTTTGGATGGAAAAGCTTGGTGGCAGCTGGATGTTACTACATGTCACACAGTATGCCAATATTTTTAGAAAAAAAGGGTGCAAACTATTTGGGCCGGGTGCCTTAAAGGGATGGAATGAAAATAGGGCTTGGTGTATTTCTTGCGTGGAGAGGGGCTGGGATAGACTGTGGGCTTCATCCAATGTTAATGTGTTAGTGTAATCTGATCGATAGTGTGTCCTATTAGATAGAGTGTAATATGTAGCATATAATTGTTGGTAATATGTAGTTATGGCATTAATTATTTGTGTTGGATCACCAATCCAATTACCACCATTATCTTTTAGAGCGTTGACATGTGGAAAAACTTTGTGTTGGAGTCTCCATCGATTAACCAATTTAGTCTTGATTTGAGCTTCCAAAAGTCCTCCTCTTGTTTGAGGATTATCTAAATTCATTTGTTAGAACAGTTTCAAGGTTTTGGAGGAAAAAACTCGTAGGATAGTGAATTGATTTTTGGATGCCCTTGATTCGAGCTAATTTTTTCCTTTTCTTTTGAAAAATGTTTCCAAAAGTATGTTGATTCCATTGAATGGCATTTTGTTGGAATGAAACAGTTGCTTGTATAAAAGTATTTGTGTTTTGCCATGATTGTTGAACTACAGATATGAAAGTGGGATGATTAGTCCACATTGCTTCCAATCGAAAAATAGGCTTCCTACGCTGATTTTGGGGTTGGAGTGTGACTAATAGGGGACAATGATCAGAGTAAGTTCTTGGAAGATGTTGTACTTGGGCCTCTGGGAAAATATTAAGCCAATCGTAGTTTCCCAGTAATCTATCAAGTCGTTCCAAAATGGTATCTCCTAATCGTCTTTTATTAGTCCAAGTCAATTTGCTACCCTCAAAACCCAGGTCTAGCAAATTACAATAGTTAAGACAATCAAGGAAAGCGTCGACTCTATTATTATTAATAGGATTACCTCCAAATTTTTCCGTTGCCTTAGTAACTTCATTAAAATCTCCTCCAAGCAACCAAGACCCGTTATAATTATATGCACAGTTTTTAAGTTATTCCATAATTGAATTCGTGCTATAGTAGAGTTATTTGCATAAATAGAAGAAAATAACCATTTAGAGGGGTTTGGTCATACCTGCACCATGCAATGCATTTCCTGTGTGGTCAGTGTAACATCATCAAATTTGACAAACTCTTCATGCCATAACCACACCATCCCACCAGACATCCCTTGTGCTTCAACTTTTACCATGTTAGAGAAATTAAAATCACTTTTTAATGTTGAGTGGTCATTCATTCGAGTTTCTAGGAGGACCGCCATGACAGGTCTGTAGTTGTCTAGGAGTGACCTAAACTGCCTTCTAAATTCTTCATTATTAGACCCTCTACAATTCCATACAATTAGATTCATAATGGGTTGTGGGTTTATGAGAGTGTCTATATCTGCATATTCAAGTTGAGTTCCCATAACTGGATGGACTGGGCTTGTCGGGTGTAAGGTGGGAATGACTACTAGGGAGTACTTCGCTTCTTGGGCATTGTGAGTTGGACGGAGGTTGACACTGCATGTTAGAAGTTCTGGGGGGCATTTGAGTATGGATTTTTTTTCGTACTGGTCCTTGATGCCGTACAGATAGAACCCCTTTAGCCAGATAAATTATGTCTTGGTTTCCCTCGTTTCCTCCATTATTTGTGCCAGTTCTAACCTTGTTTGTTCTCCTAGTTCGTTGGGCGATGAAGGTGGTGTTGGAAGTGGGCTCAGTGTTGGTGATGAGGGGCTGGAAGGTGATAGGATCGTGTTTGGTGGTGGAAGGTTTGCATGTTCTTGAACCATGGAGCAAAGATTTGGCCCGTGTGATGTTGTGGGTAAAAGTGAAGGTTGCCCATTATCTGATGAAAGTTGTATAGAGGTGGTGTTGGAGGGTTGTTCCAGGATGAGATCAGGGAGGATGATGGCTGTGTGTGCTCCACCATTAGTGGAGTATGGATGGTTGGCCATTGGTACTGGGCTACTGCTTCAATTCCCAACCTCATGCCTTTCGTTACTATCTTGGCCAGATGAGTTGGATTTTGGGCTAGAAGTATTACTTCTTGATTTTTCAGTTCCATCGTGAAGATGAGTGCATATCCCTGTAGCCCCGTTTCCAACCACGACATTAGAGGGTACTCCAGTGGTGGAGTCTGTGATGTGTAGATGAGAGAGGTGGTGGGGTTGGGGTGTGGAGGACCATTCATGATTAATCTTGGGAAGTGAAAGAGTTTGTTGTTTATTGGTAGAGGAGAGGAGTTGTGAGTTAGCCAAGGACGAGGCATTTGCTAGAGATGGTGGAGACTGGTTTATAGTATGGTCGTTCAAAGTTTTGAGGGAGGGTGCATGCACAGAATTGTTTGCAGGATCTATGTTTATGGGTGAGTGCTGTTGGCTTGAGTGTAATTTGGTGGAAGTAGACGTAGGTGCAAATGATTGTGTATCACATGGCCCAAAATCATGCTCTTCCTGTGACATGGATGGAGTGTTTTGTGTGATTGGAGAAGGGAAGTCTAGGATTGGCTGGGGGAGGGCGGCATGCAGGGTGACAACATCCAGGTGTGCACTAAGGGATTGTATGGAGATTTGGTCAGGTTGGTTGTGTGATGTGGCATCCGCAGGGGGCCCTAGAAGTGGAGTTACGCCAGCTGGTGGGGCTAATGAGGGAGGGGGTGATAGGGAGTGAGTCTTAGGGGTTGGGAGTGTAGGGGAAGGATGATTGAGGTCCATGTAATTGGACTCAAGTGCCATGTTATTATGCTGTGGGCTTAGATGAGGTGTGTCTAGTGTAGTCATATTACCTTGGGGTTGTATTACATTGGCGGGCCTAAGTGACTTAACATGAGAGATTGTTTGTGTAGACTGGGCCTGCATTTGGGGTCCAGTTTGGGACTGAGGCCCAATATAGGTCGATGCATGGCTGGGTTCTGGCAGGTCTGGATGGTCTACATGTCAAAAGGATTTGGTTGTTAATGTATTTCAAGCGTATTGGGCCATGCATGATAGGTAGTAGGGTTAGATGACATACCTGAGCTGTCCTGACGCTTAGAGACGGCCACCGACTTACCTTGCTCCATGTGTGGAGGTTGTACCACAGTGGTTGGTGTAGCACCGGTGTGAGGTGCTTGCGTTGGAAGTTTGTGTGAGGGTTGCTTCCCAGTGTGGTGATGGTGTATTTTCTTAGGAAAAGTAACAGTTTTCCATTCGGAATGTGTTTTTGGTATTAGTGTGGTGACAGGGGTTGGGGGTAGAGAGCTTAGTGGTGAAGTGGCAGAGAATGAACAGCTCCAGCTTGCATGCCCAAAGCGGCCACATTTTGTGCACAGTAGGTTAAGGCATTCATAAAGGATGACCTGTTTGTGTGAGCCAATGTACACATGTGTCTTGAGAGATTTTTCAAGCGGCACCTCGATGCAAATACGTGCATACCTGCCTCTTGATGTAGTAAATGTACAAGCATCAACCTTTAATAGTTGTCCAAGCTTGTTACCAACCTTTTTGAGGATTTGAAAATCATAGAACTCAGTGGGAAGTTCTGGTAATCTCACCCAGAGTGCAGCGTATGTTAACTGGGCCGTGGATGCGATAAATTTAGGCTCCCAGCGACGAACGGATAGAAAATGGTTAAGTATGAACCACGGTCCCCGTGTAGTGCTTTGCACATATTGTTTTCATGCTGGAATTTGATGAGGAAGAAGTTCGAGCCTAAGTCAAGTAAATGGATTTCTTCTGTTGGGTGCCATAGGTTGCTTATTTTTGTTTTAAGTACTTGGTGACCAACCGTTTTGACCAAACACTTTGACGATGAATGAAAATTGCCAGGGAGTGTATAGCCTTGCTTTTTCTTCAGCCGTTAGTGGTATGAAGTTGTCTAGTTCATCTCCAGAGGATGTTTCGTCTGTTAGGTTTGCGAGTGTATTCACAGTGCCCTGTTCAATTACTTTACTAGGATGGGAGGTGATGTCGCTTGATAGTAAAGTTTGAAGGAAAGATTTGGTCGGCGATGTGGGAGGTGGCTTATCAATTTGCATACTTGTGATGTTGGGTGGATCCATGAATGTGAAAATTAGTTGCTAGTATGAGTGTTGACTGTATGTGAGGTTGTTACAGTGGAGTTGATGAGGGTGATGAAGTTAGAGAGTGGCTTCAACAATGTTGTTATTGTTAGAGCTCTAGAGTAAATAATTTCGGTGACAACTTGTTGTTGCAACCTCTTCTGTCGCCATCGAACATAGTACTATGTCGCTATTCCGATTATCATCTACATACGCCACAAGAAACAAGTTTTACGTGGTGACTAAGACGGTCCCCTCAAAAGGGGGGTTGTCTGTTGCTATTTGGAGCGGCGACTTATATTCGCTGTGAGAAATAAACTTTTATCGCATTTGTTTATTACTGTAGTGTGCTTAATTGCCACAAAAGCTAATAATAAAACAACAGTAGCAATGTAGTAAGGGTGGATGCATATATTCACATTGATCCAAACCTTGGTGGACAATTTTCACCAAGATTATATGTAAAATAAAAATAAATATGTTGAATTTAGATAGATTATTTTTTAATGCATACATATAGATAGAAATGTTGAACTTTTCAGTACAAAAAAAAAAAAAAAAAAAAAAGAACCTTGTCCCTAAAGTTGGGGATAAAAGAAAGAAAGCATAAATTCACTTTGACAATACAATATTAAGCGGGAGCGAATTTTGTGAAACTCTAACATCATTTTGAAGTAAACGAAGTAAACATCAAAATAATTTCATGCAAACAAACTCATTGACATAAATAGATTGCAAGCTTCATATTCACAGTTAACCATCCACTATATATAGATTAACACACTCTAATAATAAACACAATTTCTTTATACAATAAAGAACAAGATGGAAAAAGTCCAACGGCGAACCCGTTCCCGACACTCTAGCTCCGCCCCGTTGATACCTGGATAGAAGAGCTTGAAGAGATTGCAAATGTGGCCAGCAGCAAATACTGAGTTGCTATTGAAACTTTGAAATACGCATAGCGCATCACTACAATTTTCAACAACAAAAAGAAAAAAGATAAACTTGATATTTGTTGACTTATGTGGTGTTGTTTTTGATGATTAACATATGCAATATTCTTGTTAAATTTTTTTTTTTTCTGTTGAGTAATTTGTTTGTGAATGGTTTTGGCGAAATAATCTTACTTGTGGACCATATCATTCTTCGTGTTATCTCGTTGTTCATCAGATGGTTCGTTGCCACCACAGAACGGTACCCCGAATGGACGCAACTAAGGTTAGTGAATTTTGTTTTGTCCCGTAATAAGAGGCGGATTTTTCAGAATTTGAAATTTATGAGTTTCTATTTCGCCCTAAAGTTAATAGTATAATAATAACTGAATTCCCAATTAAATATTTGTTGAAATTTATTTTGCATTGTGTTTAAGAGTAGTTTAATTGAACTACTATATCCAATTGTGATGCAGAAAACTCAAGAAAGAATAATAGACGAAAAGGATTGCTAGCGTTTTAGAGTTATATTAGTATCAAATCCTGTTTTGTCCAGTAATTAGAGGCGGATTCAGAACTTGAAATTTATGGGTTTATATGATGACCTCAAGTTAATAGTATAATAATTGTTCACAGTCAAATATTTAGTTTTATTGGATTTCTTAAATATAGGTTCCGAGCAAAAGCAACCCGTAGCCAAGTTGGAGCCTCATTGTTTTTTTTTTGTTTTGTTTTGTTTTGTTTTGTTTTTTTAATTAAAATTAAAATTTGGCTTCCATTGATCACTGATGTTCAAAATGTTAAATACAATGAGTTTGACATCCAAAATTGTATGAATGCCTTTTAGTAGGGGCAGATCCAGCTCTACAGTATTGGTTTCATCTGAACCCATTACTTTTGACACAAATCATAAAATTATGTGTAAAAATCTATTAGAATTGTAATAAATAATAAATATGAATCTACAGCTTCAAATATATTATGGGTTCACTGCTAAAAACATTAAAGGTTGAACCCATAAAATTTAAATCTTAAATCTATCTTTATGATTTTTACATGTAACTTCGACAAATGTTTAATGTTATTTTTCATATGTAAATGCACTCACACACTCAAAAAGGTGGATTTGTTTCCTTCTGCCTAAACTATGGCCGGCAGAGTCATCCGGTGCCTATTGTGGTGGGAGGTAATAGATAGTCCATGAAATAATCAAAATGTGCGAAAGCTGACCCTGACATCACGTGGACTTACTTTAGGACAACTCAAATAGAAAATTAAGGCAACCATTTTTGGACAGGGAGAGTGAAATTAGTGTGGTATTTCCTTAATGGTACTCTATATTTTGTCTCCAAGTTTTTGGACCACATAGTATGTTTTGGATCCTTTCAACTAAATGGTGAAAGAGGTAACAAAGACTTTTTTTTTTTGTGTAACGGAAGGCTTTTATTTAAAACACATACTAAAAGTCATTACAACATGTGATTAGTCTAAGCAACATAGTGCCTATGCAATCTCTTTCAAAAGGAAAACAAAGACACTGTTGAGTTATGTGAAGTTTTACATATTATTTGTTGTGTAATTGTTCAGATAAAAGAAAATTTTGTTCATGGTCTGAAATATGTAGTTTATTGGAAATCATGGGGCAAAAGAAACAGGGAGAGTTAAGAACGTAATACTCTAACGATTAAATCTATTTCCTTATTCTTGATCTCTAAACATGTAAACCTTCAAAATCTCAATAAAGTTGGAATTCATATTCATTACGATCATGGTTATTCCTATTTTTATATCGGAAAAAGACCAAAACTGACCCTAACATATTCGCTTTTGTTTAAAAATACCCCTTGCCCACCTATTTTGTTAAAACTGCTCTCATCGTTAAAAATCTAGAGAATCATTTCTGAAATAAAAAAAAATTATATTTGATATGGCAGTTGCTTATTGGTCAAAATTAAAATCCAACCCTAATCTAATTAGTAAATAACCCACCCACGACTCATTTTAACGGTTCCGACCTGTTAAACCTCCTTTTAGCCCCTCAAGACACCTGATTCCACACTCCCACTCATTGTTAGAAATCTGCTAAAAACCAACCAAAAAATCGACCAAAGTTGATCTTTTATGGCCAATTACAGACCAAAAAGCGGTCATATACGTGTGGACGGTATTTAGACGGTCGGAAAGGAATACCGACCAATGTTGGTCGGAAATTACCGACAAATGTTGGTCGGTAAATTAAATTAAAAAAAAAAAATTGCAAAAAAAATCGACCAAAGTTGGTCAGTTTGTTCCGACCAAAGTTGGTCGATATTTTAATTATGTAATCAAAAGATTCACCATCTGGGAATCGAACCAGGGTCTGTACTGTGGCAGGATACTATTCTACCACTAGACCATTGGTGCATTTTATTTTAAGATTGTCTTTTTTTTTTATTATTATACTCTTTAATTGTATTTTTGCACGAAAATAACCGACCAAAGTTGGTCGATTTTCAAAAAAAAAAAATTATCGATCAAAGTTGGTCGATTTTTTAAAATGACTGGCCGAATTGGTCGGTTTTTTAATATTAATTTTTATGTATTTTAATTGAAAAACCAATCAAAGTTGGTCAGTTTCTGGAAAAATAAATTTCGTGGTACTCAAAAATAGTTTCCCGCATTTTGGCGCCAAAGAAAACCGACCAAAGTTGGTCGGTTTTGTAAAAAAAATTAAAAAATAAAATATTTTGAAAAACCGACAAACTTTGGTCGGTTTTTTGACCGACCAAAGTTGGTCGGTTTTTGCCGAATTTCTAGTAGTGACTCATGATTCAATCGTTATTCAGGTTTCATTTGTCAAAATTTTATATTTTTTTCTTTTTATTAATTTATTATTTGGTATCCTATCTCTTTCCCTGTTTATCCTCCCCAACTTAATCACTGCCGACGAACCGTGAAGCTAATTTGCTCGATGATTTCAATTAACTCTAAAAAGTACATGGTGACACAACATATATAACTTTGGCAGAAAGATAAGTTATTACCTAAAATCTTAAAATGAACCATTATTTTAATTCCGAAAGTACCCGATTTCACTCAGAAAATTGATTTTACAAAAGAATATTAATTTAAAAATTAAGCCCGAAAAATCTGAGTGGGAGAGAATGATCTATGAGTGTTGAAGGGTGAAGATCTAAAAGTTGAAGCCGAAGGTGATCCTCTATCGGCAATGATGAGTTATTGTTCTTTAACCATGAAGGATGATTAGAGAAAATATGGAGTGGGAGTTACTCCCAAGGTGGAAGAGGAGAAGTTGAAAGGTGAGGTTAGGGCATTTTAAAAGGGGGGTCATGGGTCAGGTAGAGATGTTTTGGGTCATGGAGGTGGGTTAAAAAGTGGATGTTGAGTGAGGTCTTAATTTAAACCAATAGGAAATTTACACATAATAAGTAATAAAAAAAAATTTCTTAATCAAAATAGGGTTAGTTTCGAGGGTATGAATGAGCCAGAATTTTAACGGTGAAGGCAGTTTTAACAAAATAGGTGAACGAGTGGTATTTTTAAAGCAAAGCGAATAGGTTAGGGCAGTTTTTTCCTTTTCCCGTTTATGTATTAGGTTGAAATTAAGTAAACTCGGTTGTTTTTAGATCATCAGCTTCATATGTAAGGGGTTACGGTTAGATTTATGTTTGCTACTATGTCATACTCTCTCTCTTTTCTCACTCAATTTCATCCTTGTTAATTTGCCTTTTAAGTGCTTGTGAGATTTATTTAGGGTGAAAAATAATTCTAGTGTTTAAATAGCAGACTTGTGATCATAAACTCCTTATTTCATTTTGTAGTTTCACAAATGGCAGTGAAGATGGACCGTGCGAGATTGCATCATTTTATCTTTTGATCTTCATCTTCTTCCTTTTTCCTTGGTATTCAAATGGTTATAGTTATGAATTCGACAAATCCTGTAAATTTAGCTCAAATTATATTTGTGTTAAAAAGATTATTTAATATGTATAAATAATTTATTCAGAACCCAATAAATAAAAAAGATTGTGGTCTAGAATCTAGAAGCTAAAGATCCTAGTTTCACCTCTCTTTAAATGTTTCAGATAAAACACAGGTCGCAAATACCTAAAAGGTCATTTCCAATCTTATGGTATAGCATTCTTTATAATAGCGGTGTCCGTTGGCCGGTACGATACGGTATTTAGATATTTCGGTTCAGTATTTTCGGCATTTGGTTTCTTAAAGTGCAATATATCGTACCTAATTAAATTCGGTTTTTCTCATTTCGGTTTCGGTTTATTTGTTTGGTAACTTCGGTTAATTCAGTTTGAATACTAACTAGTGCATAGAGTCATAGACTATAATATTCTAAATTAAAGTACTCAAAAGTACAAACAAAAAATATTTGTTGATAAAAGTTTTGTCCAAAACTAACAAATATCAACCAAGAGAGAGAAAAATGTACATAAAAGAATAAATATGATCATTAGAAATGTCTTGTTACTTGCTTAGAGTTAATTGATGACCTTAGAGAATAACGGAAAGCAAAATTTTAGATTTTTATATTTATGTTATAACTAATAATATGTGTATTGTGTAATATAATATATTTTTGGTACGGTATCGATATTTCGGTATTTTATTTTATAATACCAAATACCATATCGAATACCAATATTTTTTAAAACTTAAACCAAATACCATATCGAATACCAAAATATCAAATCAAATATCAAAATTTTCGATATCGGTATGATAATTCGGTATTTACTAAATTATGCACAACCCTACTTTATAAGGAAGGAAGGTACATTCTTTGTATGTTGAGTTTAATCATGTTCAATTGGTCATATGCAATGATTATTTGTTTCAACTTCATATTTTTCTTCTTTATTTTTCTCATTTATTTGTTTTTCTTTTTGTTTAGAATGTTGAATTTGAGTAAAAGGGAATAGAGTTGCAGCTAAATTTCGGAACAAAAAAAAGTCGTTTCCAAAAAAGCAATTGAGCTTAAGTAATAATTGAAATCATACATATAATTTTAAATGAATTTCCATACACTTCATGGTATTTCATATCATGTTGACATCTAATTCATGCCAGAAAAGACTCAAGTTGCGCAAAATATGGAACAAAATAACAAAGTTTAGAAATTTTGGGGACATGTAACGACATGGCCGGTCGTTCTGTGAGATTAGCCCCGTTTTTCATGTTTCACCGTTAGCATGTGTTATTTAACCAAATTATGTTGTGTTGGGTCGGTTGGTTCGCGTTCGGAGTGGTCGTGGTGAGAAATGAGACACTTAGTCTCTTAAGTTGGCCTTATGGTCAGAAAAGTCAACCGGAAGTTTACTATTAGGTAAACGACCTCGGAGTGTGGCTTTTATAGCTCGGATAGCTTCGTTAGGTGATTTGGGACTTTTGAGTGCGTTCGAAATGTTATTTTGAGGTCCGGAGTAGAATTAAGCTTGAATTGGTAAAATTTAGTTTTTGCAAATTTTTGGTCGGCAGTGAAAAATTAGCTATCGGGGAGGGAATGTAATTCTGGAGAGTTGGAACAGGTTCGCAATGTCATTTGGGATGTGTGTGCAAATTTTCAGGTCAATCAGACGTGTTTTGGGTGGTTTCGGCATCTTTGGCGAAATTTAGAAGTTTCTAAGTTCTTAGACTTGAATACGAGGTAGATTTGGTGCTTTGGCGTTGTTTCGAGGGTTTCGAAGGCTCGACTTAGTTTGAATAAGATTATGGGATGTGTTGGCATGTTTGGTTGAGGTCCCGAGGGCCTTAGGTGAGTTTCGGGTGGTTAACGGATCATTTCGGACTTGGTGTTGGCAGATTTTTGCTGGTGTGAAGGTTCTAGTGTTCTTCTATGCGATCGCATGGGTAGGTATGCGATCGCGTAGGTTTAGCTAGGTATTGTAGAGTTTTGTTCTATACGATCGCTTGGTAGAGGTTGCGATCGCGTGAGTATGTGGCCGTTGAGCATTACGAACGCGTGGTGCAGTTCGCGTTCGCGTAGAGTTTGGGGAGCGCGTGAGGGGCTGAGCTGTTTTGCTATGCGAACGCGTGAGGGAGGAATGTGATCGCGTAGGGTAACTGTGGGCAGTGCTTCGCGATCGCATGGTGGTTGACGTGATCGCACTGAAGAAAAGAGCACCTGGGCAGAAAGTATAAAAAGCCATCTCCGTGATTTTTAGCCTAATTCTCACTATTTTTGGACGAATTTGAAGCTTTTTGAGAGGGATTAAAGAGGGAATCACTTGGAGGTAAGATTTTTGAATTCAATACTTGATTCTATATTGATTTTTAGCTAATTAGACCTAAAATTTGTGGGATTTGAACCCTAAAATTGGAGAATTAGGTCTTATGACTTGGAGACCTTTGAGTGGGGATTTGAAGGGCCATTTAAGGTCCGATTTTGATGTTCTTGGTATGTATGGACTCGTGGGAGGATAAGGATTCTTGTGATGTAATTTTTATCGAATTTCGAGATATGGGCTTGGGGTTCGGGTTTGACCAATTTTGGGATTTGTGCTTAATTTTGATAATTTTCGAATGGGCATTCGTTCCTTGGCATATAATAATGATATAAATCTTATTTTGGCTAGATTTGGAGCAATCAGAGGCTGAGTCTAGAGGCAAAATCATTGCGGGCTAGGATTTTATCCAATTTTGAGGTAAGTAACGTTTCCAAACTTGATTCTGAGGGTTCGAAACCCCGAACTATATGATATATGACTATAATTAAGGTGATGCACATGCCAAGTGGCGGGCATGCGGGCGTGCACCGAGTGATGTGTGGCCTGGCCCATCACATGGCACCGTCTAGTAGCTATTTCAGATTGATATCCTCACTTTTATTAATTTGGTTAATGTGAACATTCTAGAAATCATACTAAGTCAAATGCTAGGGCTTCACGCGAAAATGCTGAGACCCGAGTGGTCGTATATTGCTGTCTCCTTATGTGTTTATTTGATTTTGTATACTCAGTCCTGTCATAGCATATCATTTCATGCCTCAGTATCGGTAATTGTTGATTTTATATATTTATCATTGTTTCAGGCTAGTTCATGTATCTGTGAGCCCATGTGAACGAGACTGGAGAGTAATGACTGAGTGAGGCCGATAGCCTGTTATTGAGAGACAGTTATGAGATCGGACTGGACACCGCATCGATATTCTGATTATGCCTTCGTTGGCTTGTTATAGCGCTTGGGCTAATAGGAGCCCCTCCGGAGTCTACACCGCCAGTGAGCGCATTGATATTTGAGGGATGGATCTTCCCTGGACATGGATCTTGTCCGAAGTTGATGATATGTGAGCGATGGGTCGTCCCTGGACATGGGTCTTGTCCGAGTGTTGTATTCCGGAGATGGATCTTCTCCGTGGGGCTGGATTGGCCTTTTCCCTCAGTACTGAGTGACTACGGTCACCGGTGTTTATGCATATTCCGGGATGGATTCTCCCTAGGCCTGAGAGACGATTACAATACTGAGTGGACTGTTGTGTGAGAGCTGTGAGCACTACGTGCATTTCTACACTATTCATTCATTGTCATGTAAAGTATACTGATTCATACATGGGATACTGGACATATCTGGCACATTCTGTTTTCATCCTCTGATAAATGGTGAGCATGTCTAATTTCTGTACACTGTCTTAATTAATTGCTGAGGTTTAGCTCGTCACTACATCTCAGCCCATTGTTTGGGTTCGTTACTTCTAAGTTGGTGTACTCACGTTACCCCCTACACCTTGTGTGCAGATCCAGGTACAGCGGGACCCGGTAGTAGTTGTTGAGCTGTGGTCAGAGTTCATTTGGAGGCATCGAGGTAGCAACGTGCGATTGCAGCCTCGATTATCTCCTTCTCTATCTACCTGTCATATTTATTAATTCAGACAACTTTATGTTGGTTCTGTATTTTGATATTTTTATGCAGTAGCTCACGACTCGGTGACACTAGATCTGGGATCGGGTTTTTCTTTTATTTATGTTATCAGTGATGTTAAATCCTTAAATGATTTTTATAAAAATTGAGACTCTTGCTGTAAAATTAAGGATTTTTCCTTGAAAAAACTTTTAGCAATGAAATGTGTGGCTTGCGTGATTTCACGATAGGCGCCATCATGACTGGGCATTTTGGGGTCGTGATAAGTTGGTATTAGAGCTCTAGGTTATATGGGTCTCACCAGTCATGAGCAGGTTTAGTAGAGTCTTGCGGATCGGTACGGAGACGTCCGTACTTATCTTCGAGAGGCTATAGAACCCTTAGGAAAAATCTCACATTCTTGAATTCTGTCGTGCGAATTTGTTGATTCTAGAAACTAAACTTATGATGTTTCATTCTCTCACATATGGTGAGGATAGCACTACTGATAAGGGGGACCAGACACCAGCTTGGCCGGTGAGAGGCCGAGGCCACGGTCGAGGCCGTGGTAGAGGTAGGGGTGCAGCCTGTACAGCAGCTGGGGCAGTACCTGTGGACCCTCCTATTGTTCAGGATCAGGTCCCTGCCACAGATGTTCAAGCGGGACCGGCTCAGGCACCGGCGGTGCCTATTGTGATCTTGGGTCTTCAGGAGACTCTGGCTTAGATTCTGACTGTTTGCACCAGCCTTGCACATGTAGTCGTTGTTTCTTCTACTACCGCTACTTATCAAGCCGGGGGACGCACTCAGACTCCAGCTCCCCGTACACCTGAGCAGGTTGTTCAGGGGCTTCAGACACTGGGGGCAGCTCCAACCCAGCCGGTTGCCCTATCTCAGGATTTTGTGATCCCAGCTATGCCAGATGATGAGCAACATAGGTTGGAGAGATTTGGTAGACTTCAACCTCCGACATTCAGTGGTGCTGAGGGCGAGGATGCCCAGGTCTTCTTAGATAAGTGTCAGAGGATTCTTCGCACAATAGGGATATTGGAGACCAGTGGGGTCTCGTTCACTACTTTCCAGTTCTCAGGAGCTGCATTCACTTGGTGGGAGGATTATGAGAGGCGTAGGCCTGTTGGTGCAGTGCCCTTTACCTGGCATCAGTTCTCCATTCTCTTCCTGGAGAAGTATGTACAACATTCCCGCGGGGAGGAGCTGCGCAGGCAGTTCGAGCAGCTGCGTCAGGGGGACATGACCGTGACGCAGTATGAGATGAGGTTCTCGGAGTTGGCCTGTCATGCTATCTGGCTAGTTCCCACGGATAGGGAGAGGATCAGGAGGTTCGTTGATGGCTTCACTTATCAACTTCAGATTTTTCTGACCAGGGAGAGGGTATCTGGCGCTTCTTTTGAGGAGGTAGTTGACATTGCCAGAGAGATTGAGTCAGTTCGTCGCCAGGAGCGAGTCGAGAGGGAGGCCAAGAGGCCTCGAGGATCTGGTAGTTTTGGTGGTGTTCCTTCAGGAGGTCAATCTCAGCACGACAGAGGCCGTCCATCCAGACCAGCTCAGTCAGGTCGCTCAGGTTATTGTGGTGGATCAGCTGGTCGTGGTCCTCATAGTTCTTATCAGGGGGATCCATCATTCAGTGCTCTTCCAGCCCAGAGTTCGTCTCGAGCACCATCGGTTCAGGGTTCCTCTGTGCATGGTTCTTCTGGTGGTTATTCAGGTGCTAGGGGTTCCCTTCAGTCCCCACCGTCATTTGCTGAGTAGGGTTGTTTTGAGTGTGGTGATCTCGGTCATATCAAGAGGTTTTGTCCCAGTATTTCGGGTGGTTCATCCCAGTAGTGGAGTCAGCCGTCAGCTTCAACTACAGTTACTTCACCACCTGCCCAGGCACCTAGGGTTGGGGGTCAGTCAGCTAGAGGCCTCCCTAGAGGGGGAGGTCGATCAGGTGGAGGTCAGGCTCGTTTTTATGCACTTCCATCCAGACCAGACGCTATGGCCTCAGATGCAGTGATTATAGGTATTGTCTCAGTCTGTCACCGAGATGCTTCGATCTTATTTGATCCTGGTTCCACGTATTCTTATGTTTCATCGTACTTTGCTCATTTCCTGGATATGCCCCGTGAGTCCTTAGTTACATCTATTCATGTGTCGACTCCGGTAGGCGATACTATTATTGTGGACCGTGTGTATCGGTCATGTGTGATATCTATTGAGGGTTTGGAGACCCGAGTGGATCTGTTATTGCTTAGCATGGTTGAATTTTATGTGATATTGGGCATGGATTGGCTATCTCTGTGTCACGCTGTTCTTGATTTTCACGCTAAGACCGTGACCTTAGCAATGCCAGGATTTTCGATAGTTGAGTGGAGAGGTTCTGTTGAGTATGTGACTAGTAAGGCGATTTCTTATCTGAAGGCTCAGCGTATGGTAGAAAAAAGGTGTTTATTGTATTTGGATTTTGTGAGGGATGTCAGTGTTGAGACTCCCACTATTAATTCCATTCCTGTGGTCCGTGATTTTCCGAACGTGTTTCCTGCTTACCTGCCAGGCATGCCACCTGATAGGGATATTGATTTTGGTATTGATTTGGTGCCGAGCACCCAAACTATTTCTATTCCACCGTATCGTATGGAACCAACAGAGTTAAAGGAACTGAAAGAGCAGCTTCAACAACTCCTAGATAAGGGGTTCATTCAGCCTAGTGTGTCACCTTGGGGTGCACCGGTGTTGTTTGTGAAAAAGAAGGATGGTTCCATGAGAATGTGTATTGACTACAGGCAGTTGAACAAGGTTAGAGTCAAGAATAAGTATCCTTTGCCTCGTATTAATGATTTGTTTGACCAGATTCAGGGAGCTAGAGTGTTCTCTAAGATTGATTTGAGATCCGGGTATCATCAGCTGAAGATTCGGGATTCTGATATTCCCAAGACAACTTTCATGTCTTGTTACGGTCATTATGAGTTTATGGTGATGTCTTTTGGGCTGACCAATGCCCTAGTAACATTCATGCATTTGATGAACATCATGTTTCAGCCGTACTTGGATTCCTTTGTTATTGTGTTCATTGATGACATCCTGGTATATTCTCGTAGCCATGAGGAGCATGCTCAACAATTGTGAGTTGTATTGCAGAGACTGATGGAGGAGAAACTTTATGCAAAGTTCTCCAAGTGTGAGTTTTTGCTTGGCTCAGTAGCTTTCTTGGGGCACGTGGTGTCCAGTGAGGGTATTGAGGTTGATCCGAAGAAGATAGAGACGGTGCAGAGTTGGCCCAGACCGTCCTTAGCTACAGAGATTAGGAGCTTCCTTGGTTTGACGGGATATTACCGTCGCTTTGTAGAGGGGTTTTCTTCTATTGATTCTCCCTTGACCAAATTGACCTAGAAGGGTGCTCGGTTCAGGTGTTCGGACGAGTGTGAGGAGAGCTTTCAGAAGCTCAAGGCTGCTTTGATCACAACTCCAGTGTTAGTATTGCCATCAGCTTCAGGTTCTTATACGGTATATTGTGATGCCTCGATGATAGGAATTGGTTGTGTATTTGATGCAGGAGGGTAGGGTAATTGTCTACGCCTCGCGCCAGTTGAAGACTCATGAGAAGAATTACCCAGTGCACGATCTAGAGCTAGCAACCATTGTTCACGCCTTGAAGATCTAGCGTCATTATTTGTACGGGGTGCATTGTGAGGTTTTTACTGATCACCGTAGTCGGCAGCATCTGTTTAAGCAGAAGGATTTGAATTTGCGTCAGGGGAGATGGTTGGAGCTTATCAAGTACTATGATATCACTATTCTATACCATCCAGGGAAGGCCAACGTAGTGGCCAATGCCTTGAGTCGTAGAGTGGAGAGTTTGGGGAGTCTAGCATATCTTCCTGCAACAGAGCAATCATTGGCACTTGATGTTCAGGCCTTAGCGGTCGAGTTGGTGAGGTTTGATCTATCAGAGCCCCTCCGGGTATTGGCTTGTGTAGCCTCCAGGTCATCTCTTTATGACCGTATCAGAGAGCTCCAATATGATGATTCACACTTGCTCGTTCTTCAGAATACGTTCCGGCGAGGTGATGCCAGGGATGTGGTTATTGATGATGATGGAGTTATGAGGATGCATGGTTGGATATGTGTTCCTAATGTGGATGGGCTTCGAGAGTTGATTCTAGCAGAGGCCCACAGCTCGCGGTACTCCATCCATCCGGGTTCCGCGAAGATGTATCAGGATCAAATAACTTTATCGGTGGAGGCGGATGAAGAAGGATATCGTTGATTTTGTAGCTCGGTGTCTAAATTGTCATCAGGTCAAGTATGAGCACCAAGACCAGGGGGATTACATCAGGGGTTGAATATTCCGGAGTGGAAGTGGGAGAGGATCACCATGGACTTTGTAGTTGGACTCCCACGGACTTCGAGGAGGTTTGATGCTATATGGGTTATTGTGGATCGGCTGACCAAGTCCGCGCACTTCATTCCTATTGGTACTACATATTCTTCGGAGCGGTTAGCTGAGATTTATATCCGGGAGATAGTTCGGTTGCATGGTGTCCCAGTTTCTATCATTTCTGAGAGAGGTACTCACTTCATATCTCAGTTTTGGAGGGTCGTGCAGAGAGAGTTGGGTACTCAAGTTGAGTTGAGCACAACATTTCATCCTCAGATGGACGGGCAGTCAGAGTGTACTATTCAGATGCTGGAGGACATGTTACATGCTTGTGTCATTGACTTTAGGGGTTCATGAGACAAGTTTCTGCCACTCGCAGAGTTTGCTTATAATAATAGTTATCAGTCGAGTATTCAGATGGATCCGTACGAGGATTTATATGGGAGGAGGTGTAGATCTCCGGTTGGTTGGTTTGAGCCGGGTGAGTCCAGGATATTAGGCACGAATTTGGTACAGGATGCGTTGGATAAAGTGAAGTTAATTTAGGAGCGGCTCCGCACTACGCAATCTAGGCATAAGAGTTATGCGGACAGAAAGGTCCGGGATGTGTATTTCATGGTTGGGGAGAAGGTGCTACTGAAGGTTTCACCCATGAAGGGTGTTATGCGGTTCGGGAAGAGGGGAAAGGTTAGTCCCCGGTTCATTGGGCCTTTTGAGGTGCTTCATAGGGTTGGATAGGTGTCTTATAGACTTGCTTTGCCACCCAGCTTATCGAGTGTCAATCCGGTATTCCATGTTTCCATGCTTCGAAAGTATATTGGTGACCCGTCTTATGTCTTGGACTTCTCTTCAGTTCATCTAGAGGGTGATATGTCTTATGAGGTAGAGCCAGTGGCTATTTTGGGTCGTCAGGTCAGAAGGTTGAAGTCTAAGGATATAAATTCTGTGAAGGTACAGTGGAGAGGACATCCGGTGAAGGAGGCCACCTGGGAGACCGAGCGGGAGATGCGGAGCAGATATCCTCACCTATTTGAAACTCCAGGTATGTTTCTAGACCCGTTCGAGGACGAACGTTTGTTTAAGAGGGGGAGAATGTAACGACCCGGCGGGTCTTTCACTGAGATTAGCCCCGCTTTCCATGTTTCAAATTTAGCATATGTTATTTAACCAAATTATGTTGTGTTGGGTCGGTTGGTTCGGGTTCGGAGTGGTCGTGGTGAGAAATGAGACACTTAGTCTCTTAAGTTGGCTTATGGTTAGAAATATCAACCGAAAGTTGACTATTAGGTAAACAACCCTGGAATATGGATTTTATAGCTCAGAGAGATTCGTTAGGTGATTTGGGACTTAGGAGTGTGTTCGGAATGTTATTTTGAGGTCCGGAGTAGAATTAGGTTTTAATTGGCGAAATTTAGTTTTTGGGAATTTTCGGTCGGTAGTGAAAAATTATCTATCAGATCGGAATGGAATTCTGGAATGTTGGAACAGGTTCACAATGTCATTTGGGATGTGTGTGCAAATTTTCAGGTCAATCGGACGTGTTTTCGGTGGTTTCGGCATCTTTGGCGAAATTTAGAAGTTTCTAAGTTCTTAGGCTTGAATCCGAGGTGGATCTGGTGTTTTGGCGTTGTTTTGAGGGTTTCGAAGGCTAGAGTAAGTTTGAATAAGGTTATGGGATGTGTTGGCATGTTTGGTTGAGGTCTCGAGGGCCTCGAGTGAGTTTCGGGTGGTTAACGGATCATTTCGAACTTGGTGTTGGCAGATTTTTGCTGGTGTGAAGATTCTGGTGTTCTTCTATGCGATCGCGTGGGTCGATATGCGATCGCTTATGTTTATCTGAGGATTTCATAGTTTTGTTCAACGCGATCATGTGTTGGAGGTCGTGATCGCGATCGCGTGAGTGTGTGGCTGTTGAGCATTGTAAACACATGGTGTAGTTCGCGTTCGCGTAGAGTTTGAGGGGTGCGTGAGGGGCTGAACTGTTGTGCTATGCGAACGCGTGAGGGAGGAATGCGATTGCACAGGGTAACTGTGGGAAGTGCTTCGCGATTGCGTGGTGGTTGACGCGATCGCACTGAAGAAAAGAGCACCTGGGCAGAAAGTAGAAAAAGCAATCTCCGCGATTTTTAGCCTAATTCTCACCATTTTTGGACGGATTTGAAGCTTTTTGAGAGGGATTAAAGAGGGAATCACTTGGAGGTAAGATTTTTGAATTCAATACTTGATTCTATGTTGATTTCTAGCTAATTAGACCTAAAATTTATGGGATTTGAACCCTAAAATTGGAGAATTAGGGCTTATGATTTAGAGACCTTTGAGTAGGGATTTAAAGGGCCATTTGAGGCCTGATTTTGACGTTCTTGGTATGTATGGACTCGTGGGAGGATAAGGATTCTTGTGATGTGATTTTTATCAAATTTTGATACGTGGGCTCGGGGGCCGGGTTTGACCAATTTTGGGATTTGTGCTTAATTTTGATAATTTTCGAATGGGCTTCGTTCCTTGGCATATAATAATGATATAAATCTGATTTTAGCTAGATTTGGAGAAAGCGGAGGCTGAGTCTAGAGGCAAAGGCATTGCGGGCTAGGATTTTAGCCGGTTTTGAGGTAAGTAACATTTACAAACTTGGTTCTGAGTGTTCGAAACCCCGAACTATATGATATATGACTATAATTAAGGTGATGCACATGCCAAGTGACAGGCGTGCGGGCGTGCGGCGTGCACCGAGTGATGTGTGGCCTGGCCCATCATATGGCACCATCTAGTAGCTATTTCAGATTGATATCCGCACTTTTATTTATGTGGTTAATGTGAACATGCTAGAAATCATACTAAGTCAAATGTTAGGGCTTCACGCCGAAAATGCTGAGACCCGAGTGGTCGTATATTGCTGTCTCCTTATGTGTTTATTTGATTTTATATACTCAGTCCTGTCATAGCATATCATTTCATGCCTCAGTCTCGGTAATTGTTGATTTTATATATTTATCATTGTTTCGGGCTAGTTCATGCATCTGTGATCCATGTGAGCGAGACTGGAGAGTAATGACTGAGTGAGGCCGAGAGCGTGTTATTGAGAGACAGTTATGAGATCGGATTACACACCGTAGCGATATTCTGATTATGCCTTCGTTGGCTTGTTATAGCGCCTGGGATATAGGAGCTCCTCCGGACTTTTTACATCGCTAGTGAGCACATTGATATTTGAGGGATGGATCTTCCTTGGACATGGATCCTTTTTGAAGTTGATGATATGTGAGGGATGGATCGTCCTTGGACATGGATCTTGTCCGAGTGTTGTATTCCGGAGATAGATCTTATCCGTGGGGCTGGATTGACTTTTTCCCTTAGTACTGAGTGACTACGGTCATCGGTGTTGATGCATATTCCGGGATGAATTTTCACTAGGCCTGAGAGCCGATTACAGTACTGAGTGGACTGCTGTGTGAGAGCTGTGAGCACTACGTGCATTTCTACACTGTTCATACATTGGCATGTAGAGTATACTGATTTATACATGGGATAATGGACATATCTGGCACATTCTGTTTTCATCCTCTGATAAATTGTGAGCATGTCTAATTTCTGTACACTATCTTATTTAATTCCTGAGGTTTAGTCTGTCACTACCTTTCAGCCCATAGTTTGGGTTCGTTACTTCTAAGTTGGTGTACTCACGTTACCCCATTCACCTTGTGTGCAGATCCAGGTACAACGGGACCCGGTAGTAGTTGTTGAGCTGTGGTCAGAGTTCCTTTGGAGGCATCGAGGTAGCAACGGGCGATTGCCGCCTCGATTATCTCCTTCTCTATCTACCTGTCATATTTATTAATTCAGACAACTTTATGTCGGTTCTGTATTTTGATATTTTTATGTAGTAGCTCACGACTCGGTGACACTAGATCTAGGATCGGGTTTTTCTTTTATTTATGTTATCAGTGATGTTAAACCCTTAAATGCTTTTTTATAAAAATCGAGACTCTTGCTGTAAAAATAAGGATTTTTTCTAGAAACAACTTTTAGCAATGAAATGTGTGGCTTTCCTGATTTCACGATAGACACCATCACGACTGAATATTTTGGGATCGTGACAGGACACCAAAAAAATCATAAATTTAATCGGATGAAAATAAGGAGAGCTTACTGAATTAACCATATAGAGGCACAAGTCAAGAATTATAATTGCTTTAAAGATAGTCCAATTTTTAGATCTTTGTGTTGATAAGACATTAGAGCTTCCAACACATTGTAGGGCATAAAAATTAAGGGGAAGACTCAAAGTCGTCTGTGGGGTTTGCTTTAAGTTTTTTTCCTTACTTCTTTTACGTCAATTTTGAGGTCTTTGTGTTGATAAGATATCACCGTCCAACGCATTGTAGGCACAGTTTATAGATCATGATTCGCTAGTGATAAATGTTTTCATTCTTTGAATATGGAATATTTCAAAAAGAAGAAAAGAAAAATTGAATGTTTAATTTTCACTTAATTTCTATCAGTTTTCTCCTACAATACGCTGAATGGCAAATTGACTTATGATGAACCCTCAAGTAATTTCTTAGAAAGAATCACAATCATGAACTGTAATGTATTAATACTCCCACTTCTGGAAGTTCTTGTTTAATTTTATTCAATTAAATTTATGGATGTTTTTATTTGTAGTGGCCTAAAAATTCTAAAGGCAAACGAGGAACTACCTAAGAAATATCTAAAGGAAACTTTTGTTTTCTTTCGGTTGATGTCACGACCTAAATTAGGTCGTGATGGAACCCAACACCATTGTTAGGCAAGCCAATACTAATTAACTTAAATTAGGTCGTGATGGAACCCAACACCATTGTTAGGCAAGCCAATACTAATTAACTAGTAAATTTCCATTCTAGTTAAATAAAGGCGAACCGTTAGCTTTAGTTATATTTAAATAGTTAATAAATACGGAATTACCGGATGACCAAATGCAAGAACCACTAGAGGGACTTCTGAATATAATTATACAATCCAAAAATAATAATTTACCAATGTGTGTGCCAAGACCTGGTGTCACAAGTAAATGAGCAATCTAGTAGAATATACAAAAATCATACACTAGCCTACTGTCTGAAAGGAAATAGACAGAAGTGTAAAATATAATGAGGACTCCAGCTGCTGCAGAATGGCTCAAAAGGGGTAGCTCACCAGTAGTCTCAAACTAGGAAGGAATCGAACTAAGCATCGGGCTGGTGACTAGATGCACTTGCCTCAAATCCTATATAATCAAGTACAAAAGCGTAGCATGAGTACATAAGAATATATACCCAGTAAGTATCTAGTCTAACCTCGAAAAAATAGTGACGAGGAGTCGGCTTCGACACATACTAGGGACAACAATATATTAATGTAAGAATTCTAAATAAGCAGAATATGTAGAAATAATAAACACTCATAAGACGAACAACTGAACGACTTTTTCATCAAAAGTTGAAGAATCCGAACATTTCCTTTATTTAAATAAATGTTCTCCAAAATAGTAAATTTTCACAAATTAAATAAAAGGGCTTTCAGTACTATTACAACACATAAATTCCATCGAGGACGTTCAACCCGATCCAACATAAAGTAAACTGTGCACGGCTGAGGGTTAAACGGCGAGAACCATAGATGCATCTATTACCCCATCGCGAATCATCTATGCGACGCGGTCAAACATAAATATAAAGTATTACCTCGCTCGCGAATCATTCATGTGACGCGGTCAAATATATATATATATACCCCGCTCACGAATCATACATGCGACGCGGTTTCACATAGACTTCTTAGATTATTTAGTATTCTTCCATTATCTTCAAAATACGAAGTTCAAATGAAAGCCTTTAAGGTTCCGATTTTTATAACAATTTAAAATTCCTCCCAAAATGTTTAGCAACAACTAAATCCCATTACTTCATAAGGCAAACAATAGACATAAACTGGTAATTATATTAACAAGGCATGATATAGGCATAAAATACCCGGACATCTGCATAGTTAGTAGCTACGTTGCTCCCAAACGCACACGCAAGTATATGTGGTCGACAAGTAATATAGGATTGTGAGTCCAGATATTGTACCCATAGAGACTTGTGATTAACTTTTTACTAAACTAAACCCAAACAAGATCTTGCTCTACTCAATCTTATATGCAATCAAGAATTCCCTCTCCCGAGTTCAATCCTAGATTCGTAGATAATATTCAATTGATAATCAAGAAATTAAATAATTAAGCGCAAGACTGAATAAATAAACCAATATGATAAAATAATAAGAACAATTCAAGCTTCAAATTACCACGTTCATGTAGTACCCAAAACTCTAGAACTAATAAACTATGAAATCAAAATAAGAGAATAGAAGAAAAACTAGGTAGAAGCCTCCTACAAGCGTGGTGTGTGTTCCCCACGTCTATTCTCCTTCAAAGTATGTTAGATATACTCCAAAATAGGTTTATAACTCTTTTTATACGAGTTGGGAGGGGAGATTTGGGCCGAAATAACCTTATCCCAATCGAAATACAAAAACCCTGCAACACAGTGTCCAGGCTAACGCCAAGCACTGGTCCTGACGCTGAAAGCAGTGAGCTTTTGAAGTTGAAATCCTTCACTGTTTTTGTTCTTTCTTTTTGAATGATAAAATTCAGTTTTGCTGTGTCTACTTGGGGGACAAAGACCAAAGGGTGTCACCTTTTTTATATTCATTTAATTTTCTTTCTTTTTCTTTCGCCTTTTATTCAATTTTGCTCCAAATCTCTTGATTTTCATACCGTTTTATTCCTACACAGTTAAAATATAATATTAATCATAAAATAATATAACTAATACTCAAATGACGATTAAAATTACTAGAATATGAAATAACAATGAGTAACTATATGCATTTTTGACTGAACATCAACATCCCACACTTAAACACTTGCTCGTCCTCGAGTAAGCATTAAAACCACTCTCAATAAATCAAGCCTAGAAATACCACCACTTCGGTTGATACTAACAATTAGGCTCTATAGCAACTCAAATAATTCGATATACACATCCTGATCATCGTGCAATATATACAAGTCACAAATAAAATAACAAATATCTAACCTCAAAGACGGACTCTAACTCACCAAATTATGCTCGCTCACTAACTCTGTTAATGAATCTAATAATATCACCTATCTATCATGAAATAAGTGCCCTCACAAGAATAAATAGTCCAACTCTCGCACTCACAAACGAATTTACATGTATTCACAAAGAACCATAAGCTTGCCCATTATGTACATCTCTACTAATTAAGCATGCTCGAATAAAATCAGTAGGACTTTAACGGGTTGTAATGTTGGCTAAGGGACAGGTAGAAAAATTATAGAATAGTGACTTACACTTCCCTAATCACTTTGCACTTTTAGACTTCATCACCTATTATTTTCATCTCTTAACAGCCCTTCTTCATCAGTTGTTTCACAAGTATTTCCCTCATATCAAGAATGCTTACATTTTTTTTCAAAGAGATTTTTTTATTCTCTTTTTCCTTTTTTTTTCATGTCACATTCTTTTTAAGAAGGCCTTTTCATCACCTTTCAGCCATCATTGGCCACCATTTTTCACTTAATCATTCCTTTCTTCAAATTTATCAACTAATATCACAGTCTAAGCAACAATGCTCAAAAAAGCAGGGTGCTAAAACTAGAGATTCAACAAAAGGATCAAGGCAAAAATACGGCTTCCAAATAAAAGACTACAGGCTCAACTGCCTAACTAGTGGTACAATATCTGAAAAGGCTAAATTTCAAAAGACATATTAAAGAACGCCTATTATCATCTTGTAAATAGAGCAACACTTTTATTTCGCTTCAATAACATGCATGGAAAGTTCTTGACTAAGATGCAAAACATGGAATATATGTAAGAAATCCTCACCACACATGACACATGTATCAATCAAGATGGATCAATTCTACTCTAAGACAGACATGATCATAGCGAACAACAAAATAAGAATATACTGTCACAACCCTGAGCTTATGTGTCAAAAGTCTGCTGTTTTATTCATTACTCAAGCACTCAGCGAAAAGTACTACTCAAGATCAGGCCTAAATATGCTAGTATCAAATAAGGCACAAGGTTTTCTTCTTCCTATTTTACTACTCCTAAAAAATATTAATCCTAAAAATAAAATTTTTTATCTAGTTCAAGTTATATCCCCTAGAAAAGAACCGATGCAAAAAGAAAAATCAATGGGGATTATTACTTAACTAAAACTAAATAGAAAAAAAATAATTTTAGATTTCTTTTTTTATTGGACCTTAATCCCTCAAGAAAGTTGTCCACAAAATCCATCGTCGGAAAAAGTCCAAACAAAACTTTTGTTTTCTTTCGGTTGACCCTTTTGCAGTGTCATAAATGATTTGACCCAAAAATAATACTTCTTCCATCTTAAATGGGTTCCTGGGCTCCTCCCCTTGTGCCGCACCTGCGAAGGATCGACCGCTTCTGCGGTCTCGCACCTGCGGCTGGCCAACTGCAGGTGCGGTCGCCCCAGAATTGGTGCACCAGCACTCATTTTGAGCTTGGACTCGCCTCGCACGACGTCCGAATGGCATCTGGGGTCCCCCGAGGCCCCGTGCAAACATACCAACAAGTTCTAAATCATAAAACGGACTCACTCGAATCTTCGGAACACCCGAAAAAAATATTAAAACTAAGAATCACACCCTAATACCAATTGAATCAAACTTATGAACTTTAAGTTCTTAAATCTACTTCCAACACGCCGAAACGTACTTATAGTACACAGAATGATACCAAATTTTGCGTGCAAGTCTTAAATGACATTACAGAACTATTCGCGGTCTAAAAATTCCATTTGGACCTTGGTATGATCAAAACACATTCCAAACCACAATTATAGAACTTCAAAAACTTCAAGCATCATGTTTTCACTATTTGGCGCCGAAACGCTCCCGGGTCATCCAAAACCCATTTCGAACATTCGCCCAAGTCCGAAATCATCATACGAACCTATTGGAATCGTCAGATCCCGATTTCGAGGTCGTTTACTCAAAATGTTGACCGAAGTCAAACTTAGCCTTTTAAGCCATCCTTAAGGAACCAAGTGTTTCGGTTCCAACCCGAACTCTTCCAATTCTCGAACCAACCATCCTCCCAAGTCATAAATCACTAAAAGCAAGTACGGGGAGTCTTATTTAGGGGTATGGGGTTCTAGAAAGAAAAACGACCGTTACAAATGGTGTGGAATAGTTTCTAAGGACAATCCCATCCTCGGAACGGGAGCCTTGGCATAGCTAGTAAAGTTGTTGACATGTGACCAGAAGGTCACTGGTTTGAGCCGTGAAAATAACTTCTTGCAGAAATACAGGGTAAGACTGCATACAATAAACCCTTGTGGTCCGGACTCTTCTCCGGACCACACACATAGCAGGAACTTATTGCATCAGATTCCCCTTCTTACAATCCCATCCTCTAGGTGTACTGAAGGCAACACTAATTTGAAAGGATTATTTGAGCAATCACTTTATGTTCCCTATTATTTGGGTCAAAATGGTTCTTTCAAACGACAAAAGGCAAAATTTTGGACAAAAGTGAAGTTCCAAAGCATTCCATCAAATCACCAATCTAAAGTCCTTTACGCGAAAGTAAAATTTTTGTCAACTTTTAGACACAGTAGAGGGGGAAAGCTCCCGGATCTCTATCTGTAGTCCTAATTTAAATATGTGATGCAGTATAGGGGAAAGCTCTCGGATCTCTGTCCGTAGTCCCAATTTAAATATGCAAATGCAGCCACTGAGAAAAATAACTAACTTAAGCTGTCGATAATAGAACCAAGTTAATTCACTCCAAAACCTTCCCGGAATCGGAAAAGTACTTATTATTCAGCTATTTCTAACCATTTTTATTTCCTACCAAGAAACATAACTCATAACACTTATATTCTTTATATAGAGAAAACAGAAACGGAGCAACAAAATCAAGAATTGGGAGATGATAACTACCATTAGCGTGGTCATGGAAAGAGCAGGCAATAGGGGAATTATCTTTGTCTTTATATAAAGAGTATTGCACCTGAACATTTCTTCTTATTTTGGGAATTCACCATTTGCAGTCATTTTCTAGCTCCTCTTTCTAAAGTTGGTTTTCTCCGACAAGAAAAATTTGAATAATTGGGAAACAATATATTTTGGTGAAGAAGATTTTTGTAAACCAAAGTCATGAGAAGAAATGAAGAAATGGTTAGCAGCTGCTCGCGGAAAGCTGGAAAGTTCACAACTGATATCAGTAGCTATCAATTGGTGTCGTTTTCATTTATTTGGCATAGTTTAATTCGGCAAAATTTAATAAGTAAATAATTTTTTAAATATTTTGTGATCTTAAATTTGGTGTATTTGTGAATTCTAAAAACGTATGATTTTAAACACATCATAACATTTAACATAATNATATATATATATATATATATATATATATATATATATATATATATATATGTATATATATATATGTATATGTATGTATATGTATGTATGTATATAATTCGTATATACAGACTAGAAAAAGCAAGCATTAAATCTGATCGGTTATTAATATGACAAATTCATATTTTTACGGAATCTTTACATGAATAGCTATAACAGATGCACTATTTATTTTTTCTAGCCGATATATTGTTTTAGGTTGTCATGTTTTGTAACGACTCGACCAGTCGTTTTGCGTTCTAGAACCTATGCCCCTAAATAAGACTTCACGTACTTTCTTTTACTAATTTATGACTTGCGGGGATGGGTGGTTCGGGATTTGGAAGAGTTTGGGTTGGAATTGGAAAACTTGGTTCCTTAAGGTTGGCCTAAAAGACCAAGTTTGACTTCGGTCAACATTTTGAGTAAACGACCTTAGAATCGAAATTTGAAGGTCTGAATAGGTTCGTATGATGATTTCGGACTTGGGCGTATGTTCGGAACGGGTTTTGGATGACCCGGGAGCGCTTCAACGCCAAATATCGAAATATGATTCTTGAAGTTCTATAATTATGGTTTGGAATGTGTTTTGATGATATCGAGGTCCAAACAGAATTTCGAGACCGGAAATAGTTCCGTAATGTCATTTAAGACTTGCACACAAAATTTGGTATCATTCCGAGTAGTATAAGTACGTTTCGACGTGTTGGAAGTAGATTTAAGAACTTAAAGTTCATAAGTTTGATTCAATTGGTTTTAGGGTGTGATTCTTGGTTTTAATGTTGTTTCAAGCGTTCCGAAGGTTCGAGCAAGTTCGTTTTATGATTTAGGACTTGTTGTTATGTTTGGACGGGGCCTCAGGGGCCCCGGATGCCATTTGAACGTCGCGCAAGGCGAGTCCAAGCTCAAAATGAGCTGCTGGTGCACCAGGTCTAGTGTGACCGCACCTGCGGTTGGCCAACCACAAGTGCGAGATCGCAGAAGCGGTCGACCCTTCGCAGGTGCGGCCCAAGGGGGGAGCCCAAGAACCGCAAAAATGGCTCCTCTTCCGCAGAAGCGGCCCCAGACCGCAGATGCGACCCAGCCAGCCCGGCCAAGTTCCGCAGATGCGGACCACTCCTCGCAGAAGCGAGATTGAAGATGCGGTCTCCTAACCGCAGGTGCGGAAATCGCTGAAGGCAGTACCTTCATTTAATACGGCAAAATTGTCATTTTGACACACTTCATTCATTTCTTGGGCCATTTGGGAGCTTCCAAAGTGGGAATTTCAGCCTAGCATTGTGAGGTAAGTTATTTTTACATAATGTGTGTATAATACATAGTTTAGGGGTAGATTACACAATAAAAATTAGTGAAAATGTTGGGTTTAGAGTAAAACCTAGGGTTTTGATAAAAACAAGATTTAACCACGAAATTAGTTATGGAATCTAGTAAAAATTATATATTATTGATCCTAAGGTTATCGGTAACAATTTTCCTAAAGAATTTCCGGAATCCGAGCATGCGGACTCGAGGGTGAATTTTAGGAATATTGCAAACTAGTGTGGGTAATCATTTTAATGGGGGAATTATGAACTTTTGAGCATAGATTGATTAGTTTATGTAATGATTGGTTAGTTATGAGTCGTTGGGCGACGAATTTGGAGGTTCGGGTGCATTCGCCTCGGCGGGATGATTCTTTCCACTACTCTCATGGGAGCGAGCCGTTCGCCTCGGCAGGTTAATAGATGCATCTATGGTTCGCGCCGTTCGACCCTTCGGCAGTGCACATTTATTATTTTGTTGGATCGAGCCGTACGTCCTCAGAATTATATGCGCATGCTATCTGCTTGGAAATTCTTCCGTGATTTTTTAAAACTATTTAAATGCCCTGAAATATAAATTGTCAACCAGAATGATATAAATTGAAACATATATATCATTGTGGAAAGACTTGTCATTTCTTGCCATTATCTGCTATTAAATCTTGATATTCATGCTTAGTCTCATGCTTAATATAATGTTTGGCCCTAGTAAGTGTCAAGTCGACCCCTCGTCACTACTTCTTCGAGGTTAGGTGAGATACTTACTGGGTACATATTGTTTTATGTACTCATACTACGCTTCTGTACTTAACTATACATGATCTGAGGCTGGTGCATCTAGCTACCCGTCCGGAGCGCGTTCTTGATACTTGGTTAGAGATTCCACGGTGAGCTGCTCCTTTCTGATGCCGTTCAGAAACGTGTTGAAGTCTTTCTTTTTGACTGTCTATTCTGCTTCAGGCAGTAGGGTAGATATATTTTCTTTTGAACATTCTACTAGATGTCCATATACTTGTGACACTAGTTCCTGGCACACACACTGGTAGACTATTCTTTGTGGTTGTAATTATTAAAATTTACTTTCTTTTGTCATTTGAATTTGACTTGCCTCAATGATTTGTTATTTTCAAATGCTTATTAATTTAAGTTAATTAAATGTTGGAAAAGTTTCGGTAAAATAAATGAGCTCACTAGTTGAATAGTGTTGGCTTGCCTAACATCGGTGTTGGGCGCCATCGCGATCAAAAATAGAAATTGGGTCGTGACAACATGGTATC
>ML363258.1:29290-68433 GCA_005239505.1 Nicotiana paniculata | reverse complement strand
AAGTTATAGTTATTTAGTATACGTTTTCAATTGTTAACCCCCTTGGCCATGAAAAAATAAAAATAAAAATTCAAATGTTATAGTTATTTCAATTTCAGTTTCCATGTATTTTTGTTTTTTCTTTTCATCATGTATATTTTTAATGTTTTCTTCATTCATGTGTTTCTTTACTTAATGGTGTGCTTCAGTTCGCAATGTGTCGACATTGGCACTGTTTTACTTNAAAAACGCAACTCCCTTTGTTAAAATAAGTGAGGTGTGCCATGCCAAACAAAATTTATAATTCATGGCCCTTGCAAGATTAGATTAAGAACTAACACTTATAGAAAAGGTTTGAGGTGTGTCATAAATAAATTAAATCATCCATAGCCCTCACCAATGTTGCTTTTTTTTAAAATTGAATAATCGTGGTTTGCTTTAGGCTCGATTTAGACTAGTATTGTGATTATGTATACGTTCGCGTAACATAATTGCGAATTTAATTCTAAAAGTAACTCAAAGTATGTGTTCGCGCAACTTCAATCAAACTTTTAAAAAAAATAAAAATAAACAAAGCGTTATTAATTATGGACACGTTCGGGTGACATGATTTTTGACGTGCCAAAGGAAAAGAGTATACGTACGTGCAACTCAATTCTTTAATTATGAACAATCAAGTGATTAAAAGTAGTTTAAAGGTAAATGCACAGAGGCCCTAAAGATGAGTAGTTAAACAATTTAAGCCAAGTAATAATCACTAAGCGACCGTGCTAGAACCACGGAACCCGAGATTGCCTAACACCTTCTCCCGGGTTACTAGAATTCCTTATCTAGAATTTCTGGTTCGCAGACTTTAAAAAATAAAATTTTTCTCGATTTGGGTTTCAGATAAACCGGTGACTTGGGACACCAAATAAACTATTCCAAGTGGCGACTCTAATAAATAAAATAATTCCATTTCGAATAATGCACTTTAATTGGAAAAACTCCCATACCCCCTTGGGGTGTATAAAAAAGGAGGTGTGACAGTAACCACTCATATGTACAATCTGCCCCATGGCTAGACAAATTAGACTACCATTTTCCCAAAAAGTCAATATTTCTTCCAAAGTCTTTGAATTACTCCATGTAGATTTATGGGGACGTTATTATGAACACACACATGACAAATATAGGTACTTCATCACTATGGTAGATGACTATAGTAGAATTACTTGGACTCAGTTGTTAGCATGCAAAAGAAATGTCTTACAGGCATCAAGGCATTCATCTCCTTAGTTGAAAACTAGTTCAAAACCAATATCAAGTCCATTAGATATCACAATGGATTGGAGTTTAACAATCTTGAAGTCAATATTTTCTTTCAGTCAAAAGGGATTGTCCACCAAAGAACTTGTCCTTACATACCACAACAAAATGGAGTGGTGGAAAGGAAACACAGATATTTGCTTAAAACAGCTAGAGCTCTGCGTTTTCAGTCTAAACTGCCTTTAAAGTATTGGGGGATGTGTGTTCTAACAGCCACTCATATTATAAACAGGTTACCTACTACATATTTCCAAAACAGGTCTCCCTTTGAAATCCTTGTTGGTTTTCTTTAAGCTTTAATGTAGCTTAAAAGAGGGTGAATGGGAAATGGAGGGAAAAATGAAATATTTGAGTTTCCCTCCTTGACAAAGGGACATTGTCCCATATTGGAAGAGGAAAAGATTTTTGATGGGTATATATACAATTGCTCTTCTTCTAGCTCTAAAAGAGTTAAGAAGAAGGCAAGCCTTGTGCCATCGTCGTCGTCGCTCGCTCGGCTTCGGATTCGGATTTGGTCAAATAATCGATTGATTGATTAATTTTTTAGACCAAATTTATTTGTTAATAGTAAATATTAATATAAATGTTATTAAATATCCATTGGTTTGTAAACGGAATATTAATACTAAATCTAACGGAATATTAAGAGTTTTTTCGTTATCCATTATCCGTTTTCCGTTTTTATAATGGAAAATTAAGTTTCCTCTTGAATTCCCGGTTTATTATTGCGTAAATAGCCATTTATGATATGGACATTTACGTAAACAACCATGCTTGCACCTCTTCAATTTGAGCTCAACATTGGCTATAAATAGTAGTTCATTCTCCAGATTTTCCATACGAATTTCTGAGTTCTCCTCCTTTCTTCTGCATTATTTTAACTGCAAAGAAAGCAATAGTAAGTGTGATTTGCTACCAATCTTTGTGTTCGCTGAAACACTGAGTTTGAAGTATCGTTACACCAGTGTGTAACTCATTCTATCCTGGGAGGAAATAATCCACAACCTTGTGTGATAGGAGGAGATTAAATTCCTTAAGAAAATACTGTGAATTCAGTGGGCTCGGATTAAATCATATTTCGTTTACATTTCTTTTTATATGTTATTTTATCTTCTCCAGAATTATTTTACAAATACAGTTTACTAACAAGCTTAAGGAATTTAAAATTTTCTGTATTTGTGTTATACTCACTGTTCTAGAGACTAAAACCTTTGTGGTTTTCTACTCCATTGGAGATTAAAATCTACGTGATTTTAACATTAGTTTGTGTCATTATTTTACAGAAATGACGAATGATAACGGGAACCAAACTATTCCTATGGTGACTGCCAATACATCGACAAGCCGAACAACACCGGCATTGGCACCGGCTGAAAAACCCGAAAAATTTTTGGGGATTGATTTCAAGCGATGGCAGCAGAAGATGTTCTTCTACTTGATGACTTTAAGTCTGAAGAAGTTCATTAAGGAAGATGTTCTTGTTCTTCCCGATGAAACTCCAGAAAATGAACGCTTTCTCGTGACTGAGGCATGGAAGCATTCTGATTTTCTATGCACGAATTACATTCTTAACAGACTGGCGGACGATCTATATAACATCTATAGTAATGTGGAGACGTCAAAATAACTATGGATAGCGCTTGAAAGGAAATATAAAATGGAAGATGTCGGGTTAAAGAAATTGGTTGCCACTAATTTTTGGACTACAAAATGGTGGATAGCAAGTCTGTTATTACCCAAGTCCAGGAATTGCAAGTGACTATTCACGATCTCCTTGCTGAAGGTATAAGTTAATTTAATACTGATGTTGAAAGTATTAATTATATTATTTTTACTAGTAGAATTTCATTGAAGGTCTTGTCATCAATGAAGCATTCCTAGTTGCAGCGATAATTGAGAAGTTGCCTCCTTTGTGGAAGGACTTCAAAACCTACTTGAAATACAAATGCAAGGAGATGTCTCTTGAAGATCTCATTGTTCGGCTGAGAATCAAAGAGAACAACAAAGCTGCAGAAAAGAAAGGCCGTGGAAACTCAACAATAATGGGAGCAAACATTATTGATGATGGTCCTCAAAATAATAGAAAGAGGAAGAAGGACTCTGGACCGAAAAGCAACCCAAGAAAGAAGCGGTTCAATGGAAATTGCTACAACTGTGGAAAAGTTGGACACATATTGCAGATTGTCGTGCTCCAAAGAAAGACAAGAAGAAGGGTCAAGCAAACATGGTTGAAAAGCACGAAGATGTTGATGACTTGTATGATATGCTTTCTGAATGCAACTTGGTGGGAAATCCTAAGGAGTGGTGGGTTGATTCTGGAGTCACTCGCTATGTTTGTGATGTTAGGGAAGCGTTTGCTACATATTCTCATGTTGGACCCGAAGAGACGCTTTCTATGGAAAATTCTGCAACGGTCAAAATTGAAAGATGTGGGAAGATATTTCTGAAAATGACATCTGGCAAGGTGGTGAATTTAAACAACGTCCTTCATGTTCCCAATATTAGGTCTCTGCTAGACTTCTTGTTAAGAACAGTTCTAAGTGTATTTTTGTATCTGATAAGGTTGTAATAAGTAAGAATGAGATGTTTGTAGGAAAAAGGTTATCTCAGTGAGGGCCTTTTCAAGATGAATGTAATGGTTGTTGAGAATAATAATAAAATTTCAACTTCTTCTTGCTTACTTGAGTCAAATGAATTATGGCATATACGTTTAGGTCATGTCAATTATAAAACCTTGCGAAAAAGGATTAATTTGGAAGTATTGACTAAGTTTGAATGCGACAAATCAATCTCGCGGTGGGAAAGAAGTATTTCATAACTTTTATTAACAACAGTACTCGATATTTCTATGTTTACTTACTTAATAGTAAAGATGAAGCAATAGATGCATTCAAGCAATACAAAAATAAAGTTGAAACGCAACTTAACAAGAAAATCAAAATGATAAGAAGTGATAGGAGTGGTGAATATGAATCTCCTTTTGAAGAAATATGTTTAGAATATGGAATTATTCATCAAACAACGTCCCTTACATGCCCCAATACAATGGTATTGCGGAAAGAAAGAATCGTTCATTAAAAGAGATGATGAACGCATTGTTGATAAGTTCTGGTTTTTCACAAAACTTGTGGGGGGAAGTCGTTCTTACGGCTAACTGGATACTAAATCGAGTACCCCGTAACAAAACACAATCCATTCCATAAGAAAAATGAAAAGGAAGGAAACTCAACTTGAATGATTTTAAAGTGTGGGGTGTTTGACAAAAGTGCAAGTTCCTAAACCCAAAAGGGTAAAAATAGGATCGAAAACCGTTGATTGTATTTTCATAGGATATGCGACCAATAGTAAAGCATATCGATTTATGGTTCATAAATCAGAAAATCCCGACATTCATAATAATACGGTTATAAAATCAGATAATGCCGAGTTCTTTAAAAATATATATATCCATATAAAAAGGAATGAGAGTCGATTGGTGAAGGATATAAATGACCGCGGAAAGAAATAAAAGAAAGTACATTTAATCAGGAGGATCCAAGACATAGTAAACGTCAAAGAATGTCTACTTCATTTGGACCAGACTTTGTGACTTTCTTATTGGAGAATGAGCACCGAACATTAAGAAGCAATGTCTTTTTCGGAATTGTTTTGGAAAGAGGCAGTCGATAGTGAAATAGAATCCATATTGAACAACCATACATGAGAATTGGTTGATCTTCCTCCTGGAAATAAACCTTTGAGTTCTAAATAGATTTTTAAGAGGAAAATGAAAGATGATGGCACTATTGACAAATATAAGGCAAGACTTATGGTCAAAGGGTATAGACAACAAGAAGGTCTTGACTATTTTGATACATACTCTCCATTTACAAAAATTACGTCCATACGAACGTTAGTAGCGTTAGCTGCAGTTTATGGTCTTGAAATTTATCAAATGGACGTTAAGACGACCTTCTTAAATGGAGATTTGGAGGAAGAAATATACATGGAACAACTTGAAGTCTTTGTGGTTCCAAGTAAAGAAAAGAAGGAATGTAGACTTGTTAAGTCCCTTTACGGACTAAAACAAGCACCCAAATAATGACATGCGAAATTTGACCAAACAAAGTTGTCAAATGATTTTAAGATAAATGAATGTGATAAATGTGTGTACATTAAAAATTTTCCAATTACATAGTCATTGTTTGCTTATATGTGAATGATATGCTGATAATGAGTAATGACATTGCCAACATAAATGCGACTAAGCGTATGCTAACTGACAAGTTTGATATGAAGGACTTAGGAGTTACTGATTTAATTCTGGGGATTAAGATCCATAAGACTCCTTAGGGTCTGGAATTGTCACAATCTCATTATATTAAGTCGGTACTCGAAAAATTTCAAGCACTTAGGGTTTAAAGGCAAAGACTCTAATTGACGTGAATCTTGCATTAGCAAAGAACAAAGGCCAAAACATATCACAATTGGATTATGCACGTGTGTTGGATGCTTAATGTATATCATGAATTGTACACGACCAGATATAGCTTGTGCTATAAGTAAATTTATTCGATAAACGAGCAATCCAGGTCAATCTCATTGGATGGAAATGAAACGAGTTTTGGGATATTTAGAACATACCCAGGACTTTGCTTTGAACTATAGTAATTATCCTGCGGTGATTGAGGGATACTGTGATGCAAATTGGATCACCGGTTCAACTGATTATAAGTCCACAAGTGGATATGTATTCACTGTTGGTGGAGGAGCAGTATCTTGGAAGTCTTCCAAACAAACTTGTATTTTTCGCTGTACAATGGAGGCTGAGTTCATAGCCTTAGATAAAACCGGTGAAGAAGATGAATGGCTCCAGAATTTCTTGGAAGATATTCCATTTTGGCCCAAACCATTGGCACCAATATGCATACATTGCACTAGTCAAGTNAACTGGCAAGTTTGATATGAAAGACTTGGGAGTTGCTGATTTAATTCTGGGAATTAAGATCCATAAAACTTCTCAAGGTCTGGCATTGTCACAATCTCATTATATTAAGACAGTACTTGAAAAATTCAAGCACTTGGGCTTTAAAGTTGCAAAGACTCCAATTGACATGAATCTTGCATTAGCAAAGAACAAAGGCCAGAGCATATCACAATTGGATTATGCTCGTGTGTTAGGATGTTTAATGTACATCATGAATTGTACACGACCAGATATAGCTTGTGCTATAAGTAAATTGAGTCGATATACGAGCAATCCAGGTCAATCTCATTGGATGGCCATGAAACGAGTTTTGGGGTATTTAGTACATACCCAGGACTTTGCCTTGCACTATAGTAAATATCCTGCAGTCATTGAGGGATACTGTGATGCAAACTGGATCACCGGATCAACTGATTCCAAGTCCACAAGTGGATATATATTCACTATTGGTGGAGGAGCGGTATCTTGGAAGTCGTCCAAACAAACTTGTATTGCCCGCTCTACAATGGAGGCTGAGTTCATAGCTTTAGATAAAGCCGGTGAAGAAGCTGAATGGCTCCGAAATTTCTTGGAAGACATTCCATTTTGGCCCAAACCGTTGGCACCAATATGCATACATTGCGATAGTCAAGCGGCAATTGGAAGGGCAGGGAGCGTTATGTATAACGGTAAATCTCGTCATATACGAAGAAGACATAAAACCGTTAGGCAATTACTCTCTAGAGGAATTATCACGATTGACTATGTAAAGTCAAGTGATAATGTGTCGGATCCACTTACAAAAGGCCTAACTAGAGATGTAGTTGAGAAATCATCAAGGGGAATGGGACTATGGCCGAGAACAAGTCATAGTGGCGGTAACTCTACCTAGAAGACTGGAGATCCCAAGATCTAGGTTCAAGGAGATCAAACAAAGTCATTAATGACGGTTAAACATTGTCAACTAAAATTTTGGTTCATTCACGTGATGAGACAATGTTCAGTACCAAGGATAAATCATTAAAGCTTTTTAATTATGTCTAAATTTGATACGGGGTATATCAAATAGTGTATTTATGGTATGTCACGTTTAGGAATCACCTATGTAAGTGTGAAGTGTTAACCGCTTCAAGGAGAATTTTGTAAGGCCAATTCTCTATGCACTTATGAAACCAGGCGGTGTTCATGGCTGAAACGAACACAACAATGAGAACCAAAGTCGGTTAGGGGTTGGTTGTGTGACTTATGGTTGTCTAGGTATACACCAAAGTTCGACAGTTCAAAGATATCAAATCTACCGATTGACCGAGTATATCCGACATAAGTTCACTACGGAAAATTCAAAGGGAAACCTACTTACCCAGATGCAATTAATTCTTGCTTGCCAATCACACAGTTTTTCATGCATATTTTCGTGAAATAGCCATTCCCCATTCATGTGGGGGATTGTTGGGTTTTTTTTAAGGTTTAATGTAGCTTAAAAGAGGGTGAATGGGAATGGAGGAAAAATGAAATATTTGAATTTCTCTCCTTGACAAAGGGATATTGTCCCATGTTGGAAGAGGAAAAGGTTTTTTATGCGTATATATACAATTGCTCTTCTTCTAGCTCTTAAAGAGTTAAGAAGAAGGCAAGCCTCGCGTCGTCGTCGCTCGCTCGACTCAGCTTCGGATTCGGATTCTGATTAGAATTTGGATTTGGTCAAATGATCGATTGATTGATTAATTTTTTGGACCAAATTTATTTGTTAATAGTAAATATTAACAGAAATAATATTAAATATCCGTTTTTTGAAAATGAAAAATTAATATTAAATCCAACAGAATATTAAGGGTATTTTCATTATCCGTTTTCCATTTTTATAATGGAAAATTAAGTTTCCTCTTGAATTCCCGGTTTATTGTTGCGTAAACAGCCATTTATGTTATGGCCGTTTTACATAAACAACCCTTCTTGCATCTCTTCAATTTGAGCTCAACATTGGCTATAAATAGTAGTCCATTCTCTCAGATTTTTCATACGAATTTATGTGTTCTCCTCATTTCTTCTGCATTTTTTTAACTATAAAGAAAGCAACAGTAAGTATGATTTGCTACCAATCTTTGTGTTCGTTGAAACACTGGGGTTTGAAGTACCGTTACACCATTGTGTAATTCGTTCTATCTTGGGAGGAAATAATCCCCAACCTTGGGTACTAGGAGGGGATTAAATTCCTTAAGGAAATACTGTGAATTCAGTGGGCTCAGATTAAATCATGTTTCGTTTACATTTCTGTTTATATGTTCTTTTATCTTCTCCAGAATTATGTTACAAATACAATTTACTAACAGTCCAATATGGCAAGAAACCAGACTATACACAACTAAGAAGCCTTGGTTGTTTGTGTTTTCCTACAACACCTAAGATTCAGATAAACAAATTTGAGTCAAGATCAACTCCACGTGTCTTTTTGGGCTATCCTTTTGGTGTCAAAGGTTACAAAGTTCTGGATTTATCAACAAAGAAAATACACATTACCAGAGATATTATCTTCCATAAGTTTATATTTCCTTTTAACATCTGCTCTAAGCCTATATCTGTGCACTTTCCTACATTCTTTGATATTCTCTCCTCTGATGAACTTGTGACTAGTAGTCATGACAATGTCATTAGAGTGTCCACTAATGATTCATCACCTAATTATACATATATAAGATTATCTTGTCCTGTTGACCCTATATTTGCTTCTCATTTTTCACCTTGTTCACATTATGTTTCTCCCTTTTCAACTTCTCCTCTTGATGCTTTTGCATCTTCTCCTTCATATTCACCTCCTTCTCTTAGTTCTCCCCCAGTACATCACTTTTCTGAGCCTTTAAGAAGATCACAAAAGGAACAAAAAACTCCTACCTATCTAAAAAACTATGTACACAATGTTAGTAATCCTGATTAACATTCATTTTCTCTCAATACCTTATTTTCTAGTCGTCACCACATAGTCCCTCAATCAACAAATCCTAACAGTCATGCTTTGATAAGAAGCATTTGCAATGATAGTGCACCATCTTCTTTTGAGGAAGCTGCTATCAACCCTGCTTGGCAGGCAGCCATGGTCCAGGAGTTTGAGGCACTCTATGCTAACAACACCTGGAGTCTAGTGCCACTTCCTCCTAACAAGAAGGCAATAGGTTTTATATGGGTTTACAAAGTGAAGCACGTGTCTGATGGCACAATAGAAAGGTTCAAAGCCAGGTTGGTTGTGAAGGGTTATACTCAGCAGGAAGGTGTAGACTTCACAGAGACATTCTCACCAGTAGTAAAGATGAATACAGTGAGAACACTTCAGTTGTAGTGAAGAATAATTGGTCAATGTTCCAATTAGATGTAAACAATGTGTTTCTCCATAGAGATTTACATGAGGAAGTGTATATGCAAGTTCCACCAGGCCTCATGATGAATGACCAATTCATGGTTTGCAAATTAAACAAATCCCTATATGGTCTTAAACAAGAAATTAGGCAGTGATATGAGACGTTAACTGAGGCCTTGTGCTCTAAAGGTTTCAATCACTTCATGAATGACTATTCACTGTTTTACAAGCAGCATGGAGATTTAGTGGTTTATGTGGCAGTGTATGTAGATGATGTCTTTGTCACATGCACAGACCAGAAGGAAATATATTAGCTGAAAGCTTTCCTTCATGATAAGTTTAAGATAAAGGATTTGGGCGACTTGCATTACTTCTTAGGTCTGGAGGTTCTATACAAGCCGATGGTGTGATAATCTCTCAAAGAAAGTTTGTTTTAGATTTACTAAGAGAGTAAAATTGCTTGGAGTATACTGCTTTGAGTTTACCACTCGATCCTAATGAAAAGTTAAAGGCCAAGGAAGGCAAACCATTAGAGGATCCAACTTTTTATAGAAAGATGATACACAAGCTAAACTTTCTTACCAACACAAGACTGGATATAGCCTTTGGAGTACAACACTTGAGCCAATTCATGCAAGTCCTAGGGAACCTCACCTGAAGGCAGCCTATCACTTGCTGAGATATCTCAAGGGTGATCCTACTTTGGGAGTTTTCATGTCCAACACTACAGACTGGTCTGTCAGAGATTTTTTTTATTCTGATTGGGCTTCCTGCCCAGACACAAGAAGGTCTATGAGTGGGACATGGTTTTGTTGGGAAATAGTCCACTCAGCTTTAAATTAAAAACCAGGAGACTATTTCACTATCCTCAGCAGAGGCAGAGTATAGGTCCCTTAGAAAAGTGGTTGGTGAACTGGTCTGGTTGAGCAGGCTACTGACTGAGCTAAGATTTCCTTCCATTCATCCCATTATAGTATTTTGTGATAGTTTGTCACCCTTACACATAGCTAAGAATCATGTATTTCATGAGCATATAAAATACATTGAAGTTGATTGCCATTTTATGAGAAAACAACTGCAAGAGGGCCTTGTTTCTTTGCATCACATTACAACTGACTATCAACTTGCGGATATACTTACCAAGGCTCTCACAGGCATCAAATATTCTAATGTTTTAGGCAAGTTGACAGTGTTTCTACCACCTCTAACTTGAGGGGGGGGAGGGGGGATATTGAGATATATTATTTAATACTTAGTTTTCATAATTACTTAGGTAGTTAAACAGTTAGGTGATTAAGTATTGTTAGTGTTAGTTATGTTGGTTAGTGTTAGTTAGCAGTGCCAGCTGGATACATATGTATATATATGCTGTATATTGTCCTTAATGACAGTTGAGCTTCATTTCATCAATTTCACTCTCTTTTCTTCCATCCTCTCTCGCTGAGTTCTAGAACCTTCATCTCTCACCATGGCAAGTATAGTTGAGCTCATTCTCACTGATTCTCAGTGTCGAACTTGACAAGATCAAATAAAAAATAACATTAGATGAATAAAATAGAGTAATGCTTAAAATCATATTCAAATAAAATTTTGAGATCTAGATGAAGGAGCGAATATAATTTTAAAGCTTAAATAAATAATAAAATGAAGTTGTACAAAGAGCGAAAATACAAAGATGTAGACTATGGAAAGGTAGCAACTTGACCATGGCACCTATGACTAGTTCGTGATTGTGGGTTCCACTCCTTAGGATAAGTTGGTTTCAGTGTGAAATACATGTATATTATGAAATTTTATCTGAGTGATCAGGTGACGTACCACCCTCTCTGCTCTATATAGATCCGCCCCGATAGTGGGCTATGCGTTTGATGCTAAGGATTTTATTTTAAAATTTAACCATTTAATGATATAGCACGTATCAATACATTTGCCGGAATCTGAATATAAGAAATAGTCTGAAAATACATTTCCGCACTCTCTCTTAGCTTCTACCCAAAAAAGAGTTTTTCAATCTCAGTTTTTTTCGGGTTTTCGAATTTTTTTCAAGAAAGTATTCATAGCACAAAATATGTAACTTTTGTTCCAAATATTTCTTTAGTTCTAGTAAGATACAACTATATAATGTATGTCCCAAGAAAATAACACTAATATGAGATAAGTCATACCATTACATTAAAATATTCAATAACAAAAATAATAAAATTGCATAAAGCAAATATTGCTAATTAATAAGCTAATAAGTAATATTAATTACATAACTAAGCATTAAAGAAAAAGATAAACTAAGTTATGCATTTTTATTATAAATTAACATAAAATAAAAAAATAGATATCCAATAGTATCATCATTCCTAGTGTTGAATTGAATTTCTTTTGTTAGCATTGATATTGATTTGAACTTTGTTTGAGTTATTACATATATGGGCTACAAAATTTATTTACCATTGAAGAATGTTAAGTCCAAACTTGAAATAATACGTTAAAAGATAAAATTGTGAAAAGTGTAAGAAATATTTATAAATTACATTACAATAAATATTTGTATGTATAAAATATTTTTAAAACTAGTATAAATATATTACCTGATTGGTTTGACTTTTTTTAGGTAAAACCAAACCAAACCAATTATGATCGGATTTTTTCCCCCAATAACAAATCAAATCAAATCAAACCACAATCAAATTCTTTTCCGTTCTAATTCGAATTATTAATTTGATGCGATTTATCAATTTTCTTTGTACACTAGTGCATGCATGTGTGAGGAACTCTGATGTACCTTCGCCTTTGACCAGCAGACATGTTTTATTTTGCAAACATTATTGTGTATCGGTGTATTCTTGTCATATTGAAAGGAGTCTTTGAACTCATGATCGACATTCATCATCATCTTCCCCTAACCCCTCTGTCTTCTTCAATTTAACCACCCTGAAGAGTGAACAATAATTTTTATTTTCTTATCTCATTTTTGTCTATAAAGTCCAAATGGCGCCGAAATTGTAGTGTCAATTATATTTATTTTCTTTAAATACTGATTGAAAAGTAAGATTGAAAGGGAAAACAAAACATCTTATGTATCAAAAAATCGGTTAAACAATTTGAAGTGTTAAAACTTGCGAAAACATCATGTAAGCTAACATTACAATGCAATAATGACAATGAGTGTCTCAGAATGGAATTAAAGAACATCGTACACTTAATTATATCATAATTTAGACTTAGAAGTTTAAAACAAGTTTGAAAATTTTAACGTATACAATTAATTTACATTAAAGTGCCTCAAACATTTTAAAAATATTTCAAAATGAAAACCAGACAGGCAGATTGTTCCTGTTCTGGCAATAAGAATAGGAGGAAAAATGTTCGCCTTTATTTTGTTCTTTTAACCTCAACAAGGTACAAGATGTAACAGCGATATGAATTAATTGATCAACTTTTGAGCATTGGAATATAGCAAAACAAAGTAATTAACCCTTTCCAGCTACAGCAATTCAGCCTTGGTCGTTACAATCATAGACATCTCATCATTATTAATTTATTCCCACTTAATTAAGGGGGATTCACCCTTTTGATTGTATAAAATAATGTTATAATTTAAAGGAAAGTACAAAATATCATCGGATGCCTATCAATCCAGCCCCGTGCACAGCTAAACACACTAACCACACATTATCATGATGTTTTATATTAACTCAGTTTTAGCAATTATTATTCCAGCGAAGCTTAACCTTAATATTTTAATTACAGAAATTATGCCTCCCTCTTTTTTGTAGTATATAATTATTGGTGCCCGTGGGGTGGGACATTAATTATTGTAATTAAAGATGGTGGGGACGTCTAAATTTCTCCAACTCCATTTACGAAGGATTAATAAATAATATGGCAATAATATTTTCACGGGACATTATTTTGTACTGCACATGCAATGTTAGATATTGGCTTTCATGTGAGAGATTGTCTTCCAATAAATGCAGGGGTGCTTTGCCCTTGTTAAGAACACAAAGTCACAATCAAGTCGCAACAAAAATGAGCCAAGTACTAGTACTATATATATATATATATATATATATTGTTTTGAAAGTTGTTCCATAATGCTGCAAATGTAGGAAAAAAGAATTGAATATTTTCACATTACAAGTATGACCACGGTTTGCAAGAAAGCAACACTATAAGAAAATTGTTATAAAGTTTGTAATGATCAGTAATATTAGAGAATGTTATTCTCTTTTTGTCCTTCGCTTACTTGTGATACTATATGTACTGGTGAAAAATAAACTCACGTTGATCAATAATATGCTGATATGTGGTATAGGAATCAAAGTAATAAAGAAGAATGAAGAACAAAGAAGTCATGTGTTGCTCCCAAACGCATACGCAAGTATATGTGGTCGACAAGTAATATAGGATTGTAAGTCCAGATATCGTACTCACAGGGACTTGCGATTAACTATCAACTAAATTAAACCCAAACAATTAATCTATTCAAGCGATTTCTAAAGTATGAATATTTAACTACGATTAATCTAGAGTAGCAAACTAAGAAATTAAAGAAACAAGTTGGCGAAACTTTAGAGACGAATTCAATGAGAGACGATATTCTAGAGTTATGGGTTGGCTAACAATCCCGTTGAGTCTTCCACTTAAATCGTCTAATAATTTATGTGGTTTATTGGTTGACAGGGTTAATATTACTCGTAGCCTTCTTCCGAAGTACTACTCGTCTATTCAAGCTAATCTAACGCCTATATTCCTATGGAATTAGAATTAACAAGAACGCATTAATAATTTCTGTATAGCAAGCAAGGCGATTAGCTCATTCAGTCTAGGATCAAGTAGGACTTTCATTGGTTGTAATGTAGGTTGCGGGTCGGGTAGGATACATTTGGATATAAGAGTGGCTACACCTCTCTAAGCACTTTAATACATATACTTTAACATTCAACACCATACTTATGTCGAACCAAAATTTCTATCCTAACCGCAAATCCATCCCCCCTCCCCCCTAAGAGTTAAGATCTTGCTCTACTAAATCTTTTATACAATTTAGAATTCCCTCTCCCGAGTTCAATCCTAGATTCGTAGATAGTATTCAATTGGTGATCAAACAATCAAATAATTAAGCGCAAGATTGAATAAATAAACCAATGTGATAAATTAATAAGAACAATTTAAGCTTCGAACTACAACGTTCATGCATCACCCAAAACTCTAGAAATAATAAACTATGAGATTAAAGGAAAAGAAGAGAAGAAAAACTAGTTGAAAGCCTCCCCCAAGCATGATGTTCTTGCCTCCGGTTGCAAAACTCCCTTCAAAGCGGCGTTTTTGGGTCTATTTATATGTGTAGGAAAAGACCTAAACGTGTAATTCAAGTCCCATTCAACTTAGGAGAGGCTTTCAACTAGTTTTTCTTCTCTTCTTTTCCTTTAATCTCATAGTTTATTATTTCTATAGTTTTGGGTGTTGCATGAACGTTGTAGTTCTAAACTTGAATTGTTCTTATTAATTTATCATATTGGTTTATTTATTCAATCTTTCTCTTAATTATTTGATTGCTTGATCACCAATTGAATACTATCTACGAATCTAGGACTGAACTCGGGAGAGGGAATTCTAGATTGCATATAAGATTGAGTAGAGCAAGATAACTCCTAGAGGGCGGCGGATTTGCAGTTAGGATAGGAATATACCTAATCGCCTTGCTTGGTTACTATACATGAATTATTAATGTGTTCTTGTTAATTCTAATTCCATAGGAATATAGGCGTTAGATTAGCTTGAATAGACGAGTAGTACTTCGGGAGAAGGCTACGAGTAATATTAACCCTGCCAATCAATAAACCACATAAATTAATTAGATGATTTAAGTAGAAGACTCAACGGTATTGTTAGCTAACCCATAAATCTAGAATATCATCTCTCATTGAATTAGTCTCTAAAGTTTCACCAACTTGTTTCTTTAATTTCTTAGTTTCCTACTCTAGATTAGTCATAGTTAAATATTCAAACTTTAGGAATCGCTTAAATAGATTAATTGTTTGGGTTTAATTTAGTTGATAGTTAATAACAATTCCTTGTGGGTACGATATCTGGACTTACAATCCTATATTACTTGTCGACCACGTATACTTGCGTGTGGGTTTGGGAGCAACAAGTTTTTGGGGCTATAATTTCATAGTTTCGTATCTTATTTGCCTTGAATTTTACATGCTTTAATGATAAATTACACTCTATTTGCGCGTAATGAATTCTATTTTATGTGTAGGTGAATTGGAGATGAAAGTAGAATAAAAGGGATACTTAAACATTGAAAGTGTGCGCGAGAACAGTGAAAAGGAGAGGCCAGGCAAAAGACAGCTCAACCAGACTTCAGCCTGGAGAGGCCAATTGTTGGCCCAAGAAATTGAATGGTTTTGAAGATTGACAAAGGAACTCAAAGATGAACCAGGTCATCACTGGGAGACATAAGCACATGCAGAGTTAAAGGCACGCGAGGTGTACATGCAAGAGATAAATGAAATCTGGGAAATAAGAGATATCTCCTGATCGAAAAGATTGCAAAATGATATGGAGAAGGACTCCTTATTCAGTAAGAACAGAATCAAAGATAAGGAAGGATTTGAGGAGTTGAGATTAACTAGAACTCTTCCACCAAGGGAGAGTAGCACTAGAACTCTAGTAAATCTCTCGTCTACTAATCCTATATATTGCAGATTGTTCTTATTGTACAGGTACGCACAAAAGAAGAAGTTAAGCAAGATTTGAGAGGAAAATTAGCAAGGCAATTTTGCAAGCAGTTCGTGTGAGATTTAAGTGTGCGACTCTGAAGCTACTTGAACCAGCTAGAAGAACCAGTTTCAACTGTTGTTTTTTAGTCAAGTTTACTTGTAGTAGGTGATTTTAGGTTGTCGCTTTTCAGCTTTATCTAGAAGTGTCTGTCATAGGTATTGTGTGTTTCAAGTTATAGCTAACTTGGAGTTTGTCACAAATAGCTAGAGGCTAGTTTGCTACAAAGGGATTAGAGGTAATCCTAGGTTTACAAAAGTGTTTTTGTAAATTCCGTTTGGCTTACTGATTTAGTAAAGAGTTTGGAAAAATCCTACTGGGAAGTAGGTCGTGGTTTTTTGACCTTTTGAGTCAAGTGTTTTCCACGTAAAAATCTCTGTGTTTGTTATTTTCTGTATTTATTATTTCGCAAAGAGTAGAGGTTGGAACACATAGAAGAACCTGGTCTTTCTATAACTAGTGCACGCGAAAATCGGACACCACGCAAATCACCCCCCTCTTGTGTGGAAATTGACATTTAAAACATCAATTTGTATCAGAGTGGGTTATCCTTGAAGATGCTAATACCTTAGGAGAAGATCAAGATGAGTGCACCACCTGGGAACTGGGAAGGACAATCAACTGCTAGGCCTCCACTTTTCAATGGCTAGTACTACTCCTGGTGGAAGAACGGGATGAGAGACCATATAATTGGAGAAGACTACGAGCTATGGGATATTGTTACTGATGGTCCTTTGGCCACCTTGAAGACGAATGCTGAAGGAGTAGACGTGCCAAAGACAAGAGTTGACTGCACTGCTGAGGATTTGAGAAAGTGGGAGAAAAATGCTAAGGACAAGAAGTGGCTTGTGTGTGGACTTGGTCCAGATGAGTACAACATAATTCAAAGTTGTACTACTGCCAAGGAAATTTGGGACACTTTGCAAGTGGCTCATGAAAGAACTACTCAAGTGAAGAGATCTAGAGGTACTCTACTATATTCTCAATATGAGAATTTCTCCATGAAGGAAGGAGAGACCATTCAAGAGATATACACTAGGTTCATTACACTGACTAATGAACTGAAATCTCTTGGAAGGAATCTTCTTGAGAAAGACAAGGTTGAGAAGATTTTGACAATGGTTCTGCTAGTCTCTTGGGAGATCAAGATCAATGCAATTGAAGAATCCAAGAATATTGCAACTCTCAAACTGGATGAGCTAATTGGAATCCTTACTGCTTATAAACTTAGAAGGAAGACAATGAAGATGGATGCTTGCAATAAGGAAAGGAGTCTAGCAATGAGAATCACTGAAGGAGAAGATCTGGAAGAAGATGAAATGGCTATGATCACTAAGGATTTAAATAAATATCTTATGAGAGGAAAGGGCTCCTCAAGAGGTGGAAAATACAACAAGTCAAGGGTACCCAGAAAAAATGACTAATGAGGGCTGCTACAAATGTGGGAAGACTGATCATCACATCAAGAACTGCCCTCAGTGGGAAGTTGAATGGAAAAAGGAAAGGTTTGAAGGAAGGAACCGGAAGAAGGAACAGGTTCATCCCAAGAAGAACAAAGTATCAACAAAGGCTATGGTCTCTGCTTGGGAGAAAGTTCATATGAGGAGTCAAATGATGAAGATGGAGATGAACAAGCACTTATGGAAAATGGTGAATCAGATGAGGAATCTCATGAGGAATCTGAGGTAAGTATATTTCATCTCAAAGACAAGATTAAGTTCTTGTCCAAAGAAAAACTCTATGAATTATTGCTAGATTTTATTGATGAATCTGAAGTAATTGACAAGGAAAAGGAATGACTGTCTAAGGAGTGTGTAATTTTAAAAGCAAAGTGTAAAAACCTGGAACTCAGAGTCAGTGAGACTGTGAGTGAAAACACTGCTCTGAAGAACCAGGTTCATCCACTTGAGACAAATGTCCTAGAGTTAAAATCTAAAAATCTAAAACTGAAACTAGGAACCAGTAAGAAGATAGCTAACTCTCAACTCACCTTAGAAGAAAATGTAGGTAAACTAAAAGATGAGTTGTATAGGAAGGATGAACAGATAAGAGTGTTGAAGGAGGAACTTGGTAGGTCAAGCATGAACTAGACAGAACTTGTAAATGGAACAGATCCTCCGATGCTTTGACACGGCTACATGAACATCATCGTAGCAATAGAAGAGGACTTGGCTTTGGGAGTCAGCTGCCTAAATGGGATCCTAAAAGCAAGTACCTCACCCTTCCTGAGAACAAAATATGTACACACTGTGGTAAGACTGGTCACTACAAAAGTTAATGCAATGCAAAAGAGTAGGTCAATCAAAAGAATAAAAGTTTTGTTCGAGGGAAGAATTGGTTACCAAATTGGGCTAAAAAGAATTTAATTCATCCTTTTGCTTATAGAAAGGGACCCAACTCGTTTGGGTTCCTAAGACTAACCCCTGATTTTATTTTGTAGGTTCAAGTGAAAGGAAGTAGCCAAATATGGTACATGGATAGTGGCTGCTCAAAACACATGACTACCAACAAGGACCAGTTCCTTTCACTTGAGGACCTCAAAGGAGGAAATGTCTCCTTTAGAAATGGAAAGAAAGGTGAAATCATTAGGGTTGGTAAGGTAGTTAAGGATGACACACATTCCATTGAGAATGTCTATATGATAGATGGATTGAAATATAACCTAATCAGCGTGTCACAACTGTGTGATAGTATTTTGTAATAAATCTTATCACTGACAAGATTGTTTTGCAGGGAAAAAGAGTGAACAATATATACATCATAGATTTGTCCACACTTTCAGAAATGAATTAACATGCTTAAGTGTGCTGGACAGTGATCCCCTCCTTTGGCATAAGAGACTTGGACATGCAAGTCTGAGTCAACTCAACAAATTAGTCTCCAAGTACTTAGCGATAGGTCTGCCTAACATTAAGTTCAAGGAAGACAAAGTTTGTGAGGCTTGTGCAAGGGGGAAGCAGGTAAGATCCTCTTTCAAAAGCAAGAAAGTGTTAAGTACCACCATAACAATGGAACTGGTCCATATGGATCTTTGTGGTCCTATGAGAACCTTAAGCAGAGGTGGTAGGAGAGATGTAATGGTGCTTGTTGATGACTATTCAAGATTTACCTGGATATTGTTTCTAACATCTAAAGATGAGGCATTCGACATGTTTACTTCTTTTGTTAGAAAAATTCAAAAATAATTAGGAAACCAACTTGCATCAATTAGGTCTGATCATGGCACTGAATTTGAAAATGTTAAATTTGCAGAATTTTGTGATGAGCATGGCATAGATCACAAATTTTCTGCCCCTAGAACTCCACAACAAAATAGAGTGGTTGAAAGAAAGAATAAGACACTTGAAGATATGTCTAGGACTATGCTACTTTCTAGTAAACTACCTCATATCTTCTGGGCAAATGCTATTAATACAACATGTTATATCATAAATAGGTGCATGACTAGACCACTTGTAGAGAAGACTTCCTATGAGTTACTTAAAGGGAGAAAGCCCAATATATCCCACCTTAGGGCTTTTGGTTGCAAGTTCTTTGTGCACAACAATGGTAAAGACTCCCTAGGTAAGTTTGATCCCAGAAGTGATGAGGGAGTATTCTTGTGATATTCTTCACATATTAAGGCTTATAAAGTCTATAACAAAAGAACTATGTGTGTTGAAGAAAGTGTGCATGTAGTTTTTGATGAAACTAACATTCTTTATGAGAGACAGGAACAGGAGGATGAAGAAATTGGGCTGGTCAGAAACTCAGTCCAAACTGGAGAAACACTAGAGGAAGGAACAGGTGATGGAACATGTTCATCCCTCCCTGACAACATGACAGGGGGACATCCCTCCCTGACAACATGACAGGGGGAATTGAACAACAAATTAATTTCCAAACCTCATTAGAACCTGTACCTGATCTTGTTCCACAGCAACAAGGCACTGAAGGAACTTCAAGGAGTAACCAGTTGGTTGTGAAACCATACAGATATCAAAGTTCTCACCCTATTGAGAACATTATCACTGATCCAAACTCTGGAATAAAACCAGATCCTCTTTGAAGAATCTTTGTGCTTTTAATGCTTTCCTATCTCTTATTGAACCTAAAAATGTTGCTGAGGCTTTGCAGGATGCAGACTAGGTAAATGCAATGCAAGATGAACTCAACTAATTTGAAAGAATTCAAGTTTGGCATCTGGTACCAAGACCCTTGGATAGATTAGTAATTGGCACAAAATGAGTCTTCAGAAACAAACTTGATGAAGATGGAACAGTTACAAGAAATAAGGCAAGATTGGTGGTTCAAGGATACAGTCAGGAGGAAGGCATAGGCTATTATGAAACCTTTTCTCCAGTGGCTAGGCTGGAAGCAACAATACTCCTCATAGACTTTGTTGCTTACATGGAATTCACCCTTCACCAGATGGATGTCAAGAGTGCCTTCCTAAATAGCTATCTAAAGGAAGAAGTGTTTGTCAAGCAACCTCCGGGGTTTGAGAACAAGGAGAATCCTGATCATGTGTACAAACTTGACAAAGCACTGTATGGACTGAAGTAAGCTCCCAGAGCATGGTATGAAAGGTTATCAAAATTCTTGCTTGATCATGACTACAAGAGAGGTAAAATTGATAGTACTTTATTCTTAAAGGAAAAAGGTAAAGATCTCTTGGTAGTTCAGATATATGTAGATGACATAATCTTTAAAGCAACTACTGAAAAGCTAAGTAAAGATTTTGCTAAACTAATGGGGAGTGAATTTGAAATTAGCATGATGGGTGAGCTTAATTTCTTTTTAGTCTTACAAATTAAATAAAATTCAAATGGAACTATGATCCATCAGTAAAAGTATGTGAAAGAGTTGCTTAAAAGGTTTAAAATGGAAGATTCCAAAAAAAAAATTGACACTCCTATTGCAACAACCACAAAACTAGATGTTGATAAACCTGGTTCATCTGTTGATCAAAAGATGTATAGGGGAATGATTGATTCATTGTTGTATCTCACTACTAGTAGACCTGATATTGTTTTTAGTGTAGGACTTTGTGCAAGATTTCAGGCTAGTCCAAAAGAATCCCACCTAACTGCAGTAAAGAGAATCCCGAGATGCTTAAAAGGAACCACTGATCTATGTCTTTGGTATCCAAAAGACCGTAACTTTAATCTTGTGGGATATGCTGATGTTGACTATGCAGGTTTTCTAGTGGATATGAAGAGCACCTCAAGTATGGCACATTTTCTGGGCTCATGTCTTGTGTCTTGGTCCACTAAAAAGCAGAATTATGTAGCTCTATCTACTGCTGAGGCGGAGTATGTGGTTGCATCCTCATGTTGTGCTCAACTATTGTGGATTAAACAACAACTGATAGATTTTGGAATCGATGTTGGATGTATCCTATCTTTTTTGATAACACTAGTGCTATCAGTATGACAAAGAACCATGTTCATCATAAAAGAACAAAGCACATAGATGTTAGACATCATTTTTTAAGGGACAATTATGAGAAGGGATTGATCTCTATTGAATTTTGTGCTACTGATAAACAGCTTGTTGATATCTTTACAAAAGCACTGAGTAGAGAGTATTTTGAAATGAACAGGTTAAAGTTAGGGATGATTAAGATCACCTAATTGAACCAGTTCAGAATGTACAAGAAAAAAAAAACAAAAAAAATTTTGGCTAGAAAATCTGAAACTTGTGTAAATATATCAGATTAATTGTTTACTCAGTATCATGTTGTAAATAGCATACTCTTTTGCCATGTTTTGAAATGACTCACTGGTTACTAATGATGTTTCTCTATTGTTGAAAATTGAGGTTTGATCAAGAGGATTCTTAAAAGATGAACCTGGTTCATCGGTGTTGTTTCATCTGAAAGGCAAGGTATGTGTCACTATACACACTTTGAAATATTAATAGTTAATCATGAGCATAACTCTACCCAGTCTCAAAATCCTTTCAAAAGTTTACCCATTAACCTCATTGAACCAGCTCCGTCTACACCAGGAATCCCATCAAATTAAAAAGCCTAGAATCTAGGGAAGTTGTAACTGTCATTTCCAACTGACTAATTGCAGAAGTGATTAGAATTCTATTTGACCCAAAAAAGGTTGCCGTTATTTATTAATTAACCATCCCTTTTAAATCCCTCATCATAACTAATGTAAGCCCTCATCAATTCTGAAAAACTGTCGAAACCCTTCCTTCTCTCTTTGCCTTCAACCTCAATCCAGATTCTTTCTTTCTTCATCAATCAAAAATCAAAATGTCTAACCCTTGGAATAATCCCGGTACTCCACCACCCCCCACTTCATCTTCGTCTTCTACATCCCCTCCTCAACCTAGATCCACCCATCCCCAACCCAGTCCTAACCCCGAACCCAGAAAAAGGAGAGTTAAGATGCTTGCGAGAATGATAGTGGTCAGCGGCTCTTTAGCAAGAAAATTAAATGCCAAGCTTCAATCAAGTCAGGCTCATGAATCACAAAATTCGAGCGATTCTTTTAAATCAGCGACTGAGGGGGAAACAACAGGATCTTCTGATTCTGAACAGGTATCTTCTGTACCAAGAATTACTTCTGAGGTTGATTTTGAGACTGTTGAGAACTTAGAATCTAGGTTTGTTTTGGTAGGGTCTATGATATATGTGGAGTTGCCTGAGAAGAAGGAGAGGTGGTAAAAACAATACTGAAAAAGAAACAAAGAGAGATAGGGAGTACGGAGTAAAGTGAAGGGAAAAGGGCAAGAATCTGTTAAAATGTCTATTTGTGGAACTGAACCGAAAATGGTAGGAGAAGGAGCCAAGAAATTACGGGGAAGTGAATCAGGAGAAGCGGCTAAAGGGTTGGTAAATCTAGGAAGTCTACAGATGAACCTGGTTCATCTACTGAGGAAACCTTAGCAGATCTTCTGAAGAAGTTGGGTGACAGTTATTAGCCAAAGAAGAAAAGAACTCCCAAGGCTCAAAATTCTGGAACAGCAGAAGCAAGTAAGAAAAGGAAAGCCACTCCCTCTGCTGGTTCTGAAATTCCTCTTACTAGAGGAAGAACCACAAGAAGCACTCTAAGGCAGAGTGAGGAGGAGTTTCAAAAAGCCTTGGAAGATAGTAAAAGAAAAAGAGTTGAAAAGGGTAAGGAGAAAATTGCTGAGCCTGTAGAGGCTGTTGAGATTGATGAGATGGACCTGGTCCATCAAGCTGAACAAGTGGCAGAGGTTGAGATTCAGACCCCAAAACCAACAAAAGCAAAGACTTCCTCAAAGAAGTCTGCATTTGTGTTTGCTGAACCCTCAACTGCAGCCAAGAGAACTAGTTATACAGTGAAGCCTAAGAAAGTACAAACTGTTGAAGAAGACGACTGGAGTGATGAAGAGGCAACTGGGTCTGATGGAGAAAATGATAAATTGACAAAAATTGGGAAGCACACAATTCTGAAGGGGAGGTTGTTGAAAGATTTGGAAGAAGATAACATGATCATGTTGTTGGAGAAGTTGGAGATGCAGGGCTGGAAGGACATGGTCCTTCAGTTGGATGGGCTATTGGCCAGAAATGAGATAGTAGAATTCATGGCCAACGATGTGATCAAGGATGGCAGAGTCACTAGCCAAGTGAAGGGGGTAAAAATTTCTTTTTATGCCAAAGAATTAGGAGAAATCCTTGGCATTCCATCTGAAGGCTATGACGACTATACTAGGCAAAAATGGCCAAGTTTAGATGCCCTTCCAACTGCTTTGCAGATTACAAGAAAATTTTGTGACAATGAGGAGGAGGTTGAACCTAAGGCAGTCTACAAGAGTAAGATGAAGCCCCCACATAAAGTGATATTTGAGTTTATCAACAAGTGTGTATTGCCAAGGCAGGAAAGAAGGCACATTGCTAACTACATGGACTTAGTTCTAATGGAGTGCCTGGACAGTGGGAAGCAAATAAACTGGCCTTGGTTCATCATTCAGCTGCTGGACAGAACCAAAGCCCATGCCCTTCCATATGGATTCATTCTCACGTCTGTACTTGTTCACTACAAGGTGCCTCTGAAGAAATCAGAGATGGCCACAAGCAATGATCACTTTGGCATAAATACCCTGCTAGCTTGTGACTATGAGGTAAATGCCATTGCCAATGAACCTGGTTCATCTAGGAAGACACTTGTGAACAACAAAGTCAGAGCACTTGTGCAGGAAAGTGGGGTGAAGGATGCAGAAATACTTTGGCTGAAGAACCGTCTAGCAGAGGTTGAATATGAGAGGGATGCTCTCAGAACTGAGCTTGCTAAAGAAAATGAGATGAATGAGGGAATTCTTCGAGATATGCTATCTCTTCTCCAAGCCAAAAACCAAGCCTCCATCCCTTCCTATCCTTAGTAGCCTAAGCCTGCCTTAGTACATCAGTGACCCAGATTAGGGACTTTTCTTGTTTTTTACTCATGGTTTTTTAACTATTTTTCTTTATTTTTTGTGGATTGTGGATTATATGAAATCTGTTGTTTTTTCTCTTATTCTTGTTTCAATTGATTTTATAGTTTGAATTATTAGTTAATTGTTGATGATTAATACATGATTGCACTTGCAGTAGCCCCAGTGGCCATGAGTAATTCCTAAATGTGTGGGACTTTCACAAATTTTGCAACTTTTCGATGATGCCAAAAAGGGGAAGAATGGTTATGTGCAAATCTGAACATGTGATATTTATAACCTAATGAACCTGGTTCTTTTGTGAAAGTGCTTAATACTCTAAAATGTGTCAATGTTGGATACAAGCCTAAGCTTATGGACGCATAGAGTTTGTCATCATCAAAAAGGGGGAATTTGGTGGCCCAAGAAATTTAATGGTTTTGAAGCTTGACAAAGGAACTCAAAGTGAACCAGGTCCATCACTGGGAGACATAGACACATGCAGAGTTAAAGGCACGTGAGGTGCACATGCAGGAGATAAACAAAATCTGGGAAATAAGAGATATCTCCTGATAGAAAAGATTGCAAAATGATAAGGAGAAGGACTCCTTATTCAGTAAGAACATAATCAAAGATAAGGAAGGATGAGGAGTTGAGATTAACTAGAACTCTTCCACCAAGGGAGAGTAGCATTAGAACTCTAGTAAATCTCTCGTCTACTAATCCTATATATTGCAGCTTTTTCTTATTGTACAGGTACGCACAAAAGCAGAAGTTAAGAAAGAATTGAGAGCAAAATTAGCAAGGCAATTTCGCAAGCAGTTCGTGTGAGATTTAAGTGTGCGACTCTGAAGCTACTTGAGCTAGCTAGAAGAACTAATTTCAACTATTGCCTTTTAGTCAAGTTTAATTATAGTAGATGATTTCAACTTGTACCCTTTCAGATTTATCTAGAAGCATCTGTAGTAGGTACTGTGTGTTTCAAGTTATATCTAACCTGGAGTTTGTCGCAAATAGCTAGAGGCTAGTTTGCCACAAAGGGATTAGAGGTAATCCTAGGTTTACAAAAAAGTTTTTGTAAATGATGTTTGGCTCACTGATTTAGTAAAGAGTTTGGGAAAATCCTACCGGGAAGTAGGTCGTATTTTTTCACCTTTTGAGCCAGGTGTTTTCCACGTAAAATCTCTGTATTCGTTATTTTTTGTCTTTATAATTTCGCAAACAGTAAAGGTTAGAACACATAGAAGAACCTAGTCCTTCCTTAACTAGTGCACGCGAAAATCGGATACCACACAAATCACCCCCCTCTTGTGTGGTGTTGACGTTTATAACATCACCAGCCAAAGGCCAGGATGAACTAGACTTTAGCCTGGCGAGGCCAGCCAAAGGCCAAGTCGATTCCGAGTTTTGAAGCTTTATTTCGACTCCTGGTTTGACTGGGACTTGACCTACACGTTTAGGTCTTTTCTTACACATATAAATATACCCAAAAATGTCACTTTGACGGGAGTTTTTCAACCGGAGGCAAGAACGTCACGCTTGGGGGAGGCTTTCAGCTAGTTTTTCTTCTCTTCTTTTCCTTTAATCTTATAGTTTATTATTTCTAGAGTTTTGGGTGCTGCATGAACATTGTAGTTCGAAGCTTGAATTGTTCTTATTAATTTATTATATTTGGTTTATTTATTCAATCTTGTGCTTAGTTATTTGATTTCTTGATCACCAATTGAATACTATCTACGAATCTAGGATTGAAAACCGGAGAGGGAATTCTAGATTGTATATAAGAATGAGTAGAGCAAGATCTTAGCTCTTAGGAGGGGGCGGATTTGCGGTTAGGATAGGAATATATCTAATCGTCTTGCTTGGTTACTATATAGGAATTATTAATGTGTTCTTGTTAATTCTAATTTCATAGGAATATAGGCGTTAGATTAGCTTGAATAGACGAGTAGTACTTCAGGAGAAGGCTACGAGTAATATTAACCCTGTCAATCAATAAACCAGATACACTAATAACGGCGCCAAAAACTTGTTGCTCCCAAACGCACACACAAGTATACGTGGTCGACAAGCAATATAGGATTGTAAGTCCAGATATCGTACCCACAGGGACTTGTGATTAACTATCAACTAAATTAAACCCAAACAATTAATCTGTTCAAGTGATTCCTAAAGTATGAATATTTAACTACGACTAATCTAGAGTAGAAAACTAAGAAATTGAAGAAACAAGTTGAAGAAACTTTAGAGACGAATTCAATGAGAGACGATATTCTAGAGTTATGGGTTGGCTAACAATCCCGTTGAGTCTTCCACTTAAATCTTCTAATTAATTTATATGGTTTATTGGTTGACAGGGTTAATATTACTCGTAGCCTTCTCCCAAAGTACTACTCGTCTATTCAAACTAATCTAACACCTATATTCCTATGGAATTAGAATTAACAAGAATGCATTAGTAATTCCTGTATAGTAACCAAGCTAGGCGATTAGGTATATTCCTATCCTAACCGCAAATCCGCCCCCTCCTAAGAGTTAAGATTTTGCTCTACTCATTCTTATATACAATCTAGAATTCCCTCCCCCGAGTTCATTCCTAGATTCTAGATAATATTCAATTGGTGATCAAGTAATCAAATAATTAAGCGCAAGATTGAATAAACAAACCAATATGATAAATTAATAAGAACAATTCAAGCTTCAAACTACAACGTTCATGCAACACCCAAAACTCTAGATATAATAAACTATGAGATTAAAGGAAAAGAAGAGAAGAAAAATTAGTTGAAAGCCTGCCCCAAGTGTGATGTTCTTACCTCCGGTTGCAAAACTCCCTTCAAAGTGGCGTTTTTGGGTCTATTTATATGTGTAGAAAAAGACCTAAACGTGTAGGTCAAGTCCCAGTCAAACCAGGAGTCAAAATAAAGCTTCAAAACTCGGAATGGACCTGGCCTTTGGCTGGCCTCGCCAGGCTAAAGCCTGGTTGAGCTGGCTTTTGCCTGGCTTCTTCTTTTCACTGTTCTCGCGTACACTTTCAACGTTTAAGTATCCTTTTTGGTTCTACTTTCATCTCCAATTCACCTACAGATAAAATAGACTCCATTACGCACAAATAAAGTGTAATTTATCATTGAAGCATGTAAAATGCAAGGTAAACAATGTATGAAACTATAAAATTATAGTCCCACAACATGACTCATGAGTAACACTTACGAGATTGTCTACGAGGATATGGTTCAACACCTATTAGTTGGAAAAGAAAAAGAAACATGTATAGAGTGTATAATTAAGGATACTAAAATCACTGGAGATGGAAGGATCATTAATAGTTACGAATATGAAAAATAATCAGCATAATCCTTGATTATGCGTGATGGGTTGTTATTACCTTAATCATTGCAAATCACGCATGCAATGCGTAATCAATGTAATAAATATTAGTAACATGCATAAATTAAATAGATCAAAGCGGTTGCAAATTATATCCTTATATAAATCACCTTACCATATCTTGTATCCTTATCGTGAGAATCACAAAGTAATACTATCGATTGTCAATATTTTTATTATTCTCTGCTATTGGAAGATCTTATTCTTTCCTATTAGAGGGAGCTGCGATTATGAATAAGATATCTTTTCCCTTATTCTTCCTAGAAGCAACCTGCTATCTGTCGATAGGCGAGAACAAACTGCTAGTGACTGCTTCGTCTGTCTATTCTATTATGGCCGGCTTGGAGACATCAGAGGAAGACCATCATCTCTATCTGTGTACGATCATAGCTTCATTCATTCGTTGAACCTTGGGGATCACCATTAGCATTGAGGTCAATCACCACACTATCTCTATCATACATACGGCATTACACGAAGCGAGAGTGCATGGTCAACACACACCTAAAGCGCCTATGTTCCGCTTGCAGCCAATATAACCACAAGCTAACTTGCACGATATTCAAAAACTGAAGCTACTGGTAGTCGAGGAGGTGACATCCTCCTATAATAGTTAGCAGTACTGAACAAGCGAGTCATTAGTCAGAGGAAAGAGAAGGACCGCCTTTGAAAAAAAAAAAAAGGAACTCGCTCTCATTCTTACTTTCCATTATTTTTTACTATTTATATTAGAAAAAGTGAAGTAAAATAAATTATTAGAAACCTGAATTATTCTTTTATTTGCTTTTAACCACAAAAATTATTGTTTTTGGTTAAACTCTACATCCGGTCCAGGTTGGAGTATCAATTTTAAAAGTTTTCACACACCCTTTAAGATAGATTTAATAGCATTAATCATATTTTTTTTCTAAACTCATTTACCTATTCTAAGCATTTTATTTAATTAGTATTACACCAATTAGAACGTTAAGAACTTAGGAAAAGAAAAGAACAATAATAAGCGCAAATCGAAAAAAATAACTTGTTATTTTTAAAAAGGTTAAACATTTTAAAAACAAATTCAGTATATCAGAATGACTAACATTTGGAATTGGAGAGAATATTAACAAAACGACTATCTATATATCCAAAAAGAAAAAAAGAAAAAAAAGATCAAAGGAGAAAAAGTGGAATTGGAAAAGAGCTTTGGGAAATAGACTTGCTTTGTAACCACCGAAGGTTAACAGGTTTGGAAGACAAGATGGACATGCAAATGTAAGACAAACTTATAAGCTACTTCAAACCCTAGACATGAAACATTTCAACTCAAAAATAAAATAAAACAAAAAAGTCAGTCGATAAAATTACTTGTTTACCCCTCCCACAGACCCTTTAAAGAAATTAAGTGTCATATAAAGGTGTAGTATACGTATAGTATTATTTTTGGACACTAGTTTCTATGACTAATTCCAACGCAAATCACTATGCATCAACTATCTATAAATCATTATTAAACTCTTGTAGGTCTAGGCAAATTGATAAATTCTTTATCAACTTTCAAAAGTTTGATGCAAATTTTGCAGATTCCTTCAACAAAAATATTTGATTATCTTAGTCATACTTGTCTAAATTATTTTGCACCTGGCTCTTGAACATCTCATTAAGCGGAGTCTTGAATCAACGGTCATATTGTCTTTACATGTCCTACAAGTCATGGGTTTGAACATTAGCGCATTGGGTTGTCTTTTAACCCGATTGAAGCAATAGCAGTAAATTTAAAGAATTGATAACTTATTTGTTTTAGCTCCTGAAAAAATAAGGGGTAAATCGGCCAATTTACTCATTGCCACGTGGCAAGGAACCAGATAGAGGCAGCCCAGTTGGAAACAGAGCGGCAGTAGCAGACCAAAGTTTGGGGAGAAGTCGTCTTCTCCTTTTCTCTGACATTCCACCTCTGCAACTTTAACCTTAAATAATTATTCACCCCTTCTCTTTCCTTTTTTTTCTACTTATATTAATATTAATTCCCTCTTTTTTTTCCAACTATATCCTCACTCTTTTCTTAAATCTCCACATTCCGTCTTTTTCTATCCTCTTCATCAAACACTGTGATTCCAGCCCCACCAATAAGATAGTAGAATTTCTTTTTTCTTTTGCACTTTGTATTTTTTTGCCTATATAACTTTCTGAGCAGCACTTCATCTTTACTGCCCCCCCCTCTTATGGGTTCTTTCTAATAAGGTATGACTCTTTCTCTTATTCTATCTGTTTTTTTTCATTGGCTGTTAGTAGTCAACCTGTCTTCAATTCACTTTCTGTTCCATTTATATGTGATTACTGCCTTTGCTTTGAATTGGGTTCTTGCTTTTAGATGGATTGTTTTAGTTCATGCTTTTGTCTTGATTCTTGCTGTAGCTGGCGTTTGTTAATATGTTAAGATCTGTTAAAAAGATCAAGTTTTTATCCATGTAGTCTTGTGTGTAGACAAGGTTGAAAGGTCAACTTATTGTGGCATATCATAGAACATGATGCATATGTTGGATCTGCTCAGAAATTAACCTAAAAAGTTTGCATTTGCAGGTAATTTATTTAATTTATTGGAGGTGCTTGTTTTTTTTTTTTTTTGTTTTTTTTTTTTGTGTTCTTGAAGATGCCCGGAGTTGTCATGGATGAAATTCATGAAGAAGTTGAGGTTAAAGAATTGAAGGATGGAAACTCAACACCTTGTAAAGAGAATTCAGTTGTGAATGAGTCCCCTGAGGGTGCTTTGACTCCTCAAAATCCTGCCAATGGGGGCGCGGAGTATGCAGCTGATGGGGTGGTTGAGCCCTCCATTGAGGAGCTGTATGAGAATGTGTGTGAGATGCAGAGCTCTGATCAATCTCCATCTAGGCCTAGTTATGGATCAGATGGTGATGAATCCAGGATTGACTCAGAGCTTCGCCATCTTGTGGGCGGAGAAATGAGGGAAGTGGAGATAATTGAGGAGGATGAGGAAGTGCAAATGCCAGAGAATGATGACTCTCTCTGCGATTCTGGCTCTAAGAAGGAAACCTCTTCTGATGTGAAGTTGGATAATTCCCTATCCTCAAGTGCAAAGACCCCTTCTTCAGGGCAACCCAAGACACCCTCCCAGTTGGAGTTGGAATCAGAAACTTCAGCGAAATCAAATCCAAAGGGGAGGAAACCTTCCATTGAAAAGAAAAATGAAAATAATTCTAGGAAGGCTGTTGTGGGAGGTATATCAAGGAGTAAGAAGAGTTCACCTGCTTCAGGATCAAAATTGAAGAATGGAACTGAGGATTCATCTGATTCAGGTTTAGACAATCCTGACCTTGGCCCTTTCCTTCTGAAGCAAGCAAGAGACTTGATTTCTGGTGGGGATAATCCCCATAAGGCTCTTGACTTGGCTCATCGAGCGGCAAAGTCATTTGAGAAATGTGCCAATGGTAACCCTAGTTTGGATGTGGTCATGTGTTTGCATGTGACTGCAGCAATATACTGCAATTTGGGCCAGTACAGTGATGCCATTCCACTGCTAGAGCACTCGTTGGAAATTCCGGTAGTTGAAGAAGGTCAAGAACATGCCCTTGCCAAATTTGCTGGTTACATGCAATTGGGCGATACTTATGCAATGTTGGGCCAACTTGAGAACTCAATTATTTCTTATACCACTGGTCTGGAAATACAAAGGCAAGTATTGGGAGATAGTGACCCCAGAGTCGGTGAGACCTGTCGATATCTAGCTGAAGCTCATGTTCAGGCTTTGGAGTTTGATCAAGCTGAGAAGCTATGTCAGTTGGCTCTTGACATACATAAAGAGAATGGTTCACCACCTTCCCTAGAGGAGGCAGCAGACAGGAGGCTGATGGGACTAATTTGTGAGTCAAAAGGAGACCATGAGGCTGCTCTTGAGCATCTTGTTTTGGCTAGTATGGCGATGGTGGCCAATGGGCAAGAAGTGGAGGTGGCATCTGTTGATTGTAGCATTGGAGACACATATTTGTCTCTGAACAGGTATGATGAAGCCATTTTCGCTTACCAAAAGGCACTCACAGCTCTCAAGTCTAGCAAAGGAGAAAACCATCCTGCTGTTGCTTCAGTTTTTGTCCGTTTGGCTGACTTGTACAACAGGACGGGAAAGCTAAGGGACTCAAAGTCATACTGTGAGAATGCCCTCAGGATATATGGGAAGCCCATACCTGGGATTGCTCCAGAGGAGATTGCTTGTGGTCTTACGGATGTTTCTGCCATTTATGAGTCAATGAACGAGCTTGATCAGGCGCTCAAGTTGCTACAGAGAGCACTAAAGATTTATAACAATGCCCCTGGGCAGCAGAATACCATAGCAGGAATTGAAGCCCAAATGGGGGTAATCTATTATATGTTAGGAAAATATTCTGAATCTTATAACTCCTTTAAAAATGCGATTTCAAAACTCAGAGCAAGTGGAGAGAAGAAGTCAGCCTTCTTCGGCATTGCCCTTAACCAAATGGGACTTGCTTGTGTACAGCGTTATGCAATAAATGAGGCAGTCGAGTTGTTTGAAGAAGCAAGGGGTATTTTGGAGCAAGAATATGGACCCTATCACCCCGAGACGTTGGGAGTTTATAGCAACCTTGCTGGCACCTATGATGCTGTTGGGAGGTATGCTGCATCTTCAAACTTTGCAATTCCTTTGTAGTAGCACCGTATTATTTTGTTAGTTACTGGGTGTTATTTGTTATGCTTTTCAGAACTTAAACAGCTGACTTGTTTTGTATTACCTGAAATATGTTTGAATTTTTTCTGCTGCTTTACGATCTTGCATACTAGGCTAGGTGGGCTAAAATTTATCAAATTTTTTGCTAATCAACAGCACTGCTTATTTTCTTTAGCTAGGAGAAAGCATTTGCTTAGAGGTATTTATTGGCAACACAAAAATTTTCGTATTTGTTATGAATGATGATGCTGTAATGTATGTCTCTTGATTTACTGGTCAGATCATGTCTTCAGCGCTCTTTCCAGCTGCACTGATGTTGTTGATCCTCTTTGCAGGTTGGATGAAGCTATCGAAATACTGGAGTACATTGTTGGGGTGAGAGAGGAAAAGCTAGGGACGGCAAATCCAGACGTCGATGATGAAAAGAAGAGGTTAGCTGAGCTATTGAAGGAGGCTGGCAGGTCTCGAAATAGAAAAGCCAGATCACTGGAGAATCTACTCGACGCTAATCACCGTCCTAATACTATAAATAATGATGGCATTAAAGTATGATTATGAAACAATGTACATGAAATTTTATATTTTGAGAATATTTATTGAAGAGTCAAGAAAAAGAAAGAAAAAGGTTTAGGTGAAGGTTTTGTTAATCGGATTCTTGTTCTGGCGTTGATTGGCATAATGCTGAATAGGCATCTTGGTGACAAAATTTGTTATTGTATTGGTCAAAACTGGTTTTGTTTTGTTTTTATTTTCATTGATAAATTTAGTGTGCGCAGTTGTAACTCTGTAATCATTTGTATATCATATAGAAGGAATGAATAATACTTTTTACAGCAATGCTGTTTTTGAGCATTCTAAAGAGCTGTCCCTAAGAAAAATACTACTAAAGTTGTTTACAGTTCAATTAGATAAGGTATCCATGTAACTAAAGTTCTGATTCTGGTTCTCCCCACCCACCCCCTGGAAAAATTAATATGCATACAGTTCCAACTAATGGAATAGTAGAGGAGTATATTTGTACTATTCAGATAAAAGCTGATACAACGGTCAACAACTACACCTCAATCCCAAACAAGTCAGGAATCCGTTACATGACAAGTCAGGAATCCGTTACATGAATATTTACTGTCCATGTCGCTCCATCTCAGTCCAATAATAATAACAGATAAACGCCAAATACATGAATACTATCTGGTTGGCACTCAACCAGCCCCATGATTCAGCAATCATGAGGGATTGGTTGGTGGATTTGGAATGTAGACAGTTGTCAATACTCATCTTTCCGTTTCTAAAGATCTAATAAATACCTGTACTGTCTGGGAAAAAAGTTTTTGATTTCTCTCTTGCGTAAGTTTTTTTAACCGAAATAGAAAATAGAAATGGTAAATTAGAGTTCCTTTAAAGCGAATTCTTTAATGCAGGTAATAACATGCTACCACATAGACCTTTGTCAAAAATAGCATAAACATACTCTTTAAGTCTGTGTATTTACTTGTTTATATTTCTGTAAGCTTAGTTTTATTAAAAACATAGTAGTTCTGTAGCTGGAAATGAGGAAAAGTCATAAATATAAGAGGATTGATGTTAGGTGAAGAGAAAGAAGAAACGAATAGACCAACGAGGGTTGTGGTGGAGTGTAAGTACTTCTTCGTCCTTAGCAAGAAGTCTCGGGTTCGAGTCCCTAGGTATGTAGTCGCCTTTGTTAGGGAGCGTTTTACCTTCCAATGTGGAACTTCCGGCGCGAATCCAGACCTCAATGTGGTACTGGACACCGGGTGGGAAACCAAAAAAAAAGAAAAGAATAGAACGGCGGAGGAGGCGACAAAGATAATAAAGAGCTAAAGTGTCCACATCTATTCCAGCTGCAAATGGTGGGGTGGCTCCAGCCTCCATGTTCTTTTAGATCTTATGTTCATGTTACATGAATTGGTCCCCCATAACTTTGCTTTTACTACAGAGCAAATACATATTACAATTAGATGGTGGGTCATTTATTTAGGTCTTCTGTCTCTACACTACGTTTAGATTTGTAGGGACATGATTTTCAATGGTAAATTTCTCTCTGAATGCTTAGAGAAAACTTATCTTCTTTAGCCAAGCTTTCAATCATTGAGGGATTGATATTTCAGATTTATTGTTGTAGTGAACTATCTACTTGTATGAAATACGCTAATATCCTTTTCTTCTAGTGGTTCCTTCGTCAAGATCAACAATAAATAAAATAACAAAACTTTTGCTGTCACAAGTGAAAGGGAGCTGTGTGACATATGTTGCGGGTTCGAGTCATAAAAGTAGACACTAATGCTTGAATTAGAGTAGACTGTCTACGTCATATTCTTTGAGGTGCGATCTTTTCATGGACTCTGCGTGAATACGGAATATTTAGTGCACCCGACTGCCTTGTCTTTGCCGTTATAAGTCATCACATTAGAAGGATGTTTCAGATAAAGAGTTGCCTTCCTGAACATCCAAAAATAATTGAAAGAGAATTAGATCTAATCTCGTCAAGCGGATACTTTTACACAATAATGATGAAATAAGTCATTTTGGTTAGAGAGCCCGGTGCTTATTCCTCAATATGTAATAGACTACAATGACTTAGTTCTAGATAAAACTCGTCCAAACTAACAACTCTTTGGCGATAGAATTTGGTTTTAATTTAGTCCTTTGAAGACTAGGATAAATGCGCTTTTAGATTAGGTAATTTATATTTTTTCTTATTTTAGCCGTGTGGAAGTAGGGATGGCAAGCTGTGCGGTACGGTTGCGGGACAAACCCACATAAACCCGCGAAGATCTCAACCTGCTCCGCCCCGCATAGCATTTTCATCCGCATTCATCCGCTCCCACACAGACTCGTGTCCACCTGCTCCGCCTCGCACCGCATAATTTTTATTTTAGTTTTTTCATTTTGTTTGCTTGTTTCCTTTTTATATTTTGGCTGGAATTCAATTTAATCGACCGAAAAATTGAAAGTTCTTTTGTTTGTTAAGTGCAGAATATCAATTAAAAAAGAAAAGCAAGTATTTGCTACTCATTGTGAAAAATGCTAATGTCCCTTAGTGTATTAATCTAGTATTCATTGTAAAATAATATTCACGTTACTGTAATACTATTTCTAATACCCCTTAATGAATGTCTTTACATCACAAATCAGTTTCACAAAAACAAATTGTTACATGTCTTAGTTTTTATGATCCTGGATATCAATTGACCATCTTCTTCAGTTCTGTTCATGATCCACCGTTTATGAGTGAAGAGTGGCTATGCTTGTAAGAGAAAGGACAACCAAATCCTAGATAAAGTTGTGCAGCAGATAGTTACCTTTATGGACGAAAGGATAGGTTGGTTACAGATTGTCCCAGCCGAACCTTAGTCCTATATTTTATGTAAAATGTACAGCGAAGCAGAATGTTCAACTTTGTAAATTCTTCACCCGCATAATCCCGCATCAATTTTATGAAAAGTATTTTAACTCGCCTCGCATAAATTTAAACCAGTCCTGCCCTGCATAGCCTTAAACCCACACCGCACCGTTTGCCATCCCTACGTGGAAGGGAGCCTGGTAAATATCTCTTCTCAGTTGAGTTGAATTTTCTCAACTTTTTATCTCCTTAATCCTTACTTGTTGCTTGAACCATTCTGGGGAAGGTGTTTGATTTTTAAGTCAAAGTTGGAGGGGGGAACTGTTTTTCACCCTAAATATTTACATTGAAGTTCAGTATTTACAAAAACTGAAATTGTATTTGTCCATTTATAAACAATTCTAGATTTGCTTCATTGAAGCTACTATCCTTTCGTTATCAAGCTGGAGATGAAGAATATCATCATAAATGGAAACCCTTTCAGATCTCAATACCATGATATCGCGATCCTTTGTCTCTTTCACGTTCTTGGCTGACATATATTCTTCCTTGGTTGACATAAGTTCTTTCTCTAAATCCTTTATCTTCATACCAATCTTGTCAATCTCATTTTCAGTTTTTGTTTTCTTAAGGTTGTGATTTCTGATTCTGCACTCAACTTCTTCCAACTTGCCTCGAAGGTGAGCTTTCTTCTCGTTTTCCAACAGCAAATCATTCAAATGACGTTTAATAGGCATTACATCAAATCCATACTCCTCCAAGTCCTTGAAAGATGCAAGCATGTCATTGATAAAAGTTGAATTACCAAATTCAGCAATTGCTAACCTTGGTATCTTCTCAACGACAAGAACATACTTTATCATCTGCTGTAAAGCTGCTTCTTCTCGCTTCTCCTCCTCATATTGTGCCAAGGGTGAAAAATGTGGACTTTGTGGAAGTTTTGCAAATTCATTCATAGATTCGAATACTTTCCAAAGATTGGAGTTCTTCTTAAATGGCAGTGCAGGACTCTGCCTAGGTGTGGTGATGAATTTTAATTCATCATCAGGCATTCCATTAGGTTGTTGAGTATTGGTCCTAACAAACGGTTGGACTGCTGCAGCAGAGGCTCCTGCAAATCATGACTAACCATGCTACTAACAGGGCTAAAAGAAACACGCAGGATATAAGAAATAGCGCTGCAAGTTAACCTAGCTCCACTCAACAGTTCAGGTCTCAAAAGATTTAATTAAAAAACCCGATTGATTACCACATTTGAATATGAATGTGGGAGTCGTCAACTCGACAACTTAGGAAGCTGGAACAAACTACTACTTTGATTGATAGTGGTTATCTTCCATCTAATATTTTCTTTTTGTTTTTGATCTTCTTTCAAACATTAAATATCAGGAACCCAATTTTATGTTTTAAGGAAAAACTTCTGGAAAAAAAAGAAACTTTTTAAATTCTTTTTCCTTCTTAACTTCATAGAAAATCATCAAGGTTGAGCTTGTATCAAATTATAAGCACCAATTAAGCTCAAACTAATAAAAGAAAGAGATAGTAATATGAGAGTATGAGATTATTGGCTTAGCAGATAGATACATACCTCTATCTGCAGTAACTGCTGGAGTTAAAACTTTTCCAAATGCACCTGATGTTGATCCTGATCCTGACACTGGAATATTTATAGTTGGAATATTTGAAGTATTAATTTTGGACTCACGGATTTCAAGGATGGAGCTGCGATCATTCATATTATTTTCTTCATCGACAATAATTGGTATATTTGTAGCTGCAAAATTATGACCTAATAAATGAAAGATGAAGTAACTTTAATGGTTGTAGATTTTTCTGCACCAAAGAATACCTATATATATACACATACCACATTACAGAAGCTAACAGAAATACACTTTTGTAACCTTCTTCAGAAGCTAACGGAGGATCAACAATTGGAAGAGTGCTTCGTATTTGAGGTAGAGTATCAATTTCCATCGAAAATGGTGCATTACTTGAAAGATGAGAAAGTCGCCGCCTTTTTGATTCAGCTCTTTTAGCTTGCCGTTGCAACAAAAATGATTGTTTTCTCTCGGGTGTCATTTGCGCATATCTAGTGCGCCGTCGCGAATTTCTATCAGCGAGTCGTTGTTCCTTAGTCTTTTGTAGTCTACGCAACACAATATCTTCGTTTGTGAGCATTTCTGTTCAAAATAGTTTATTACTTCGTTAGAGTAATATTTATAATTCTGTTTGATTCTGAAAAAACTATACATTATACTATTTACTTTTTTCGTGTTAACACAAAGTTAGACTGACATTAGCAAACTGCAAATGAAACATATGCAATCAAATAACGCACGCATATTGTTCACCAATGTAGTCCAGTAAAAGATACATCTTTTGGATTCAACACAGAGAATTTGTCATATGTAGTCTGTAAAGCAATTTGATATGGATCAAGCACATTCTAGTATACCACATCCCAATCTTTTGCAGTAGAATGAAATCCGAAAGTAGAAAAGCACTATTAAATAAGTTAGCATCTTTTCACATCCCATACCCATGCTATGATCAAACTTTGTATACTTCAAAAAACTAAAACAAATTTCAACTAAGACAAACATTTCTCTACTCCAAGTAGAGTTCTTTTAATAAAAAACCCGTATTTTTGTTGAATAGACCCACATCAATCAATCAATTTCTTGAATTTCACACTATTATCCTCTGTCCTTTCTGCCTAAAATATATTATCTAAATGTTCAATAATCCCATCTAGCAAAAAACCATTTTCCCCCTTTGCATTAAAAAAAGAAAATCTTTCTTACAAATTTGAAAACAAAAAGAACAATCTCCAAACATGCAGGAGTAAATCAGACGAAATTACTGACCTGCATGTAGAAAATTCAATAAGAAACCCAAAAAACATTAAAAAAAAAAAAAAAAAAAAAAAAAAAAAAAAAAAAAAAAAAAAAAAAAAAAAAAATGAGGG
>ML363258.1:0-29182 GCA_005239505.1 Nicotiana paniculata | reverse complement strand
AAAAAAAAAAAAAAAAAAAAAAAAAAAACTAACAGATCCCACCAAAGAAGAGGAAACAAAGAGCAAAACTCAAATTTTAACCCAGAAAAAGAAAAAAAAAAGTAGCTTAAATTAACGACAATGTGAAGTAAGAAAAAAAAATATTCTGAAAAAAACAAAAAGAGATATTGTCAAGAGAAGAAGGATGTACCTTAGGATGAGCAAGTATGCAAAACCAGATTTATCGATTGAGCGAGGGCTTCTGAAAATAGAAAGTTTGAGAGTACACGGAGTGGAAAGTTGTCTTTAGAAATGGATGAAGTAATACCAATTTATCCCTAAAGAAATTTACATTTCCAAGAGTACCCCTGTTCGTACACTTTGGCCATTTAATATACTACTAGTAGAATTTCTTTCTGAAAATATAGAGTAGAAATTATATGTACTTTATTTCAATTACTTTTAAGTTTTTCTTTTTCAACCTTGAAGAGAAAAATTTGTAAGGAATAAGGACGGCATATTTTCCTTTTTTGACCAAATTAAAATGTCGAACAGGAGAAAAAAGAGAAGAATAAGGGAAAAAAGAAAAAGATTTGTTTTCAATGTTTACTCATTAATATTCCTATGAATTTCAATCAGACCAAACAGGACATGTCTAGTACTAGGATATGCGCAAAAAGTGAAAATGTTGTGACGGCATCGGCGCTTACTAATCTCACCTCAGCTATAAATAATTCAATACTGTCACTCATTGGAAAACGATCATTCGTTCACAGGAGTTGGTGAGTATGGCGACTGAATCAGATTCTTCCCCCAAAGACAATTCCCAAAATCAGGGTACCTTTTATTTTCCTCCTTCTGTCTCAATTATTGCTCTTCTACCTTTTTGATTGATTTCTCTAGTATTTTGGTGAACTTGAACCTGCTATTTGGTTGCTGCTTTCCCTTTTATTTATCTGTCCTACCAATTCTGAATCATCGTATGGATTTCATCTTCTTCATTTTTACTCTGTTTTTTTACCATTTAGGTTCTTGATGCACTTTTTCTTTTGGGGGGCGGGGGTGGAAGGGGAGGGAAGCTGCTACTTTTGGTTTCCAAAGCAGTCACGTGTTTAGTAAACTTGATGTTGCATATGGTGATTATCGGTTTTAACTTTGATGGACCTTTTTTCCTGAATCTTATGTTGCCCTGACAGACAGTGTATATCAGTTAGTATTATTATTTTTTTATTTTTGATGACGTGGTGTTCACGGCCAGCTTGCACGCACTTGATTATTACACTAGGTACTTGTTATCTCGGCACATCTGCGCACTAAAACTTAAGCAAATGTGAAGAAATCACCTGTTTTGTGTGCCTCCCCAGAGATTTGAACCTGGGTCCTCATGGTTCTCCTCCCACTTTATTGATCACTAGGTTGCTAACACTGTATATCAGTTTTAGGCTCTTCTTTTTTTTGGCATCTTGAATTCAGTAGCAACTAGTGGAGGGTGTTTACTTAATTACCAAATGAGTAGAGTGGTTTGATGTTTTGCATATCGAGATACTAGATAATTTGGTTACTGGTCTGAGGTCTCTGGCAATCATAAGTAAACTACTCCATTAGTTCCTAACACCTGACAAAATCTGCGAGCAACAAAAGTAAAGTAATGGTACTCCTATTAAAAATTATTGAAAGGGGAGGGTGCAGCGTTGCTACAACAGAAATCACTTAATACTCAACACAGTCATTTGCTGCAACACTGTGTTCATAGAGAAGAAGATTTTGTATGTGGAAGAGAGCAATATGCTTCTATGTTGCGCGTACTCTCCAAAACAGTTGCCGCACCCGTGTCGGATCCTCCAAAAATACACTATTTTTGGAGGATCCGACACGCACCCCTCGATATTTTCGGAGAGTCCGAGCAACATAGATATGCTTTATCCTACCCAAAAGTGAAGCTTCCTAATTCTTAGCCCATTTAAACATGCTGCCTGAAATAAACATTTCCTCCCTTCGCTGGGAATCCACTTATTTATCATATGTTCATCATCTGGGGAAGAAGGAACGAATACCATTGACTGAATTTCAATGTCTGCAATCTGCATATCCATTTATGGTGTATGAAGTTTATTTGACCAACAATGTTTTTTGTTTTTCGTTTTGGAAAGAGGGAGTTACAAGCTTGCTTTGGAGAATATTTTCCCTTTTTCGTTTTGCAAAGAGGGAGAGAACTATCTTTTTTCAGAAAAAGTAGGATGACAAAAGTTACGACATGTGTCAATAGTGTGCTCTTAAAGCTCTAGCTAGAAAAAAGTGAGTTTTTTCATCCGTGTAAGGAGATCTATTTGTACATTCTGGTTGTTGCTACTGCTCTATTCTCATTTTTCCTCGTGCCGAGGGTCTACTGGAAACAACCTCTCTACATTCACCATAGGGGTAAGGTCTGCATAGTGCATACTATCTACCCTCCCTAGACCCCACTTGTGGGACTATACTGGGTTTCTTCTTGTTGTTGTTGTTGGAAGAAGATCTATTTGTTGTGTTGCACCTTAGCCAATTCTTTACTAATTCTTCTTCTCAGAATGCTCTTATGTGCTATATGATGTTTATAACTAATTGTATTCAGTATTTGTGATTTTGCAGCAACCGCTTCTCAACGAGCTGCTAAAGATAATCTTGATTCCAAGCCTGAGGCTGCAAGAGGGGACTCTCCAACTTCTGTATTTGTAAACTCGGAACCAGTCCGGGAGGATCAAGTCCAAAATGCCATCAAGTTTCTTTCACATCCAAGAGTTAGGGGATCTCCAGTCATGTATAGGCGTTCTTTCCTTGAGAGGAAGGGGCTCACAAAGGAGGAGATAGATGAAGCATTTCGTCGAGTTCCGGTAGGCAACTTTCTGATGTTTGACCTTCGATCTTGGCTTAATTATTATTGAAGCATGTAAGGATAAAATTATGATGTACATCAAAAACATTTCGCAATGACAGGATCCTTCTCCAAGTGTTTCTAGCACACAGCCAGTAGCAGCAAATGAAGGTGAATCATAATGTTCTTTGGAAAGAACCTTTCGTGTTGGGTTTTGATTTTTTTCTCTAATTTGAGAACATAATAATGCTTCTGGTCGTTCCTCTTGTGACATTGCTGCTTTGATATCTCGATTATAGATGATAAAATGAAATCTTCATCAACTACTCAAACACTGGTTGCATCGCAGAATCTGCTCCCTGCATCAGCTTTACAGAGTAATACCATGACAAAAATGGGATATTTCTCTCATTTCCACTGGACTCATGCGGTAATGGCTGTAGGTATACTGGCTGCTTCAGGAGCTGGTACAGCTTTACTTTTCAAGGTATATTTAATAAAGAGTTTCCATCTATCATGCCACTTGTTACCACATTTTCAGAATCGAGCATGTATCCTGTCATTGCCTAATTGAGGATTTGATCTGATGGATCTTCAAACTGTTGAGATTTTTGAAGGACCTCTAATTGAATATTGTAGACAAAAGTATCTTTTCTTTTCATTATTTTCTACTTAATTGGTGACCCTTAATGATTTTCTTAAACTTTCTTTCAAATAAATGTAATATATCCATCAAAACTGAAGATTCATGCTAATCTCAAAGTTCTTCCCTTTGGACATGAATGCAGCCTCTTATTTAATTCCTTTTAATTTAAACTAGTATCAGATATGCGACCTTTTCAATGTGCAAAATTTTGATGAGGGCATTTAGGCTTCTCAATGGTGCATCCATGGGATTATTCCATGAATTATTTTATGGGATCTCAATAAATTGGTAGAAACATTAAATGCTTTTCTTTCTAATGCAATATGAGGGCATTTAGGCTTCTCGATTTTACCTTTTCCTCCTTTAGTGTTGGTTTTTTAGAAACCTTAAAGCTTGTTCTACATGAGGGTAACTTACATACAACTTTTTTGTTAAGTGAGTAGTTGAGCTTTAGTTATTTCTTGAGGGTTTGTACCTTGAATTCCTTATTGGTACACTTAGTTACTTGATCACATATATGAAAATAGGTTTTAAACCGTAAAAGATTATTCTCCGTTGGTTTAATTCTTTTTTTCGTTCAAAATTTTACTTTTGGCAGTTAAACCTTGTAGTAGCATAGTAACTAGTGTTTTCTCTTATAGAAAAGAAACCTAAAGCAAGCCTAGCAATCCATATGAGCTGATATTGGACTGTTCAAGTATTTCTTGAATGTGATTTTGCTCTGATATATGAAACTTTTTGCGGGGATGCAATAGTGACCATGAAAATATATTTCACCTTTTAGGTCATTGAGAAACCTAAAGCAAACCTAAGAAGTTCATATACATTTGATTTTGATCAATAGTTCCATGATGATATATTTGACAATTGAAGTCAGTTGAGAATAGTTCATACAGTAATAAGCAGGACAATTCTTAAGACTATTATCTTAACTCACCCAGTAGTGAATATCATTCCGACTCTTCCATTCTGTGATTCAATTAAATTCTAATGTTCAAGTTACTGAACAAGAATTTCAATTCTTGGTATGAATCAATCTTTGGAATGCTTCTAGCCTATGTATTGTTTTGCTAGCATCACTATCACCTCACTTACAATGATAATGTGCTTTTGGCAGCATACGATTATACCCCGATTTAAGTCTTGGATTCGCGAAGTTGTAATGGAAGAAGAATATGAAAAAGGCGCTGTGAAGGGAAGACCAAGTTTAGTAGAAGAAGCGGCTCTTGCTGCAAAAGCAGCTGCAGCAGCTGCTGCTGATGTGGCCCGTGCAAGTCAGGAGATGCTGGCATCAAAAACTGAAGGTTTGTTGATAAAGTTCTCTGCCTTTAATGCTGAAACATTTTTTCTTCCTTACACTTTAGTGCATACCGATGCTAAGCTTATCCAATCATTAGTATTTTGCGATGAATAATCTTCTTGGCGATTTAACCTGTTGTTCTCCACAGAGAAAAGGTACTTTGAGGAGCTAACAAACCTGCTTAACTACCAAGTACGAGAGATGAAATCAATGAGTAGTGCCTTACAAAAGCTGGAAGGTGTGAGGACAGAGTTGCTTCCAGAACATGCTTCTGCTACCAGTTTGTCTCTCTTTTCTCCCTTTTACCTTTCCCAGTTACTATTTGGAAAAAAATGGTTAAGGTATAAAGTATGTCCCTTTTGACCATTCATTGCTGTTAGAAGTAACATTCATGCAAGTTAAAGCGGATGCGTTTTGGAAAAATAGGGGGATATAATGTGTAGACTTCTAGCTTCACTTACTGAGATTAAAGAGTAATAGGCGCCCGTAATTGAGAGATAAAGGGAGGGAGGGAGAGAGAAAGAGATAGGAACTTTTGCTGGTTCCACCTTCCTTTGAGGCTTGGCTACTTTGCTTTAGATCCTTTTGGCTTTAGGACTTGGTATTTATATGTGATTAAACACTCCAGTTTCTGCTTGCACGTGTCAGTGCATATTTATAGTGTCTCAAATGTGTCTCCTCTCTCACTCTATGTAGATTGTGATGGTGCTTATATTCTGGGGGGCTTCCATGCAGCTTAAGCTGTCGTAATGGCTTATCACTTTATATCACTTTAGTGGTTTCTGTAAAAGTTTTGACCCTCAAGCGTAAAAGACCTGACATTTTAATTTGGGAACTTCTGCATTTGCTTGATCACAGTGACTATGGCCCCCTAGGTCCCGATAAACTGGAAACAAAAAAATGGGTTTTTTCCTGCTTTTATTCATGATTGAGTATTCTATTTTCATATTCCTTATCCCCCAACCACCTCAAAGAATAAAGAAAGATAAAGGAATGGTATGATGCATAGCAAGCACCAGGTACCTGATTGGAATTTCTGTGCATTCAGGGAAAAGTAGTGCTTCTGGAAGAAGACCGGCTATGGAACAAGATGATCGAAGAATCTCGGTTTCCCATTCTAGGGTGAGCTGTATAGTTACAAATAGACTTGCATTTTTTTTTTTGATTACTCTCATTGACTTTTAAACTTCTCCTTTTGATATTCTTTGATGGTACAGCAATCCTATGCTAATGGAGAACTGGATGTTGATGCACATTCAGGTTCTAATATCTAGCTGCTGATTGATCTTATCATATTACTAGTTCTTTTTCTGCTGATTCTGTGTGATTCGAGTCTTTTTTGCAGTGAGATCTTTGTCACCACCAGCATCTGTGGAACCATCTGTTGCACCCCACCCAAAATCTTATATGGATGTAAGTTCTTCCATCATCTGGGTTGTTACTGATTTTCTAAACTAATAAATTGTCTCTGCTCTAGTTCCTCATCTATCTTTCCTGTTTTAACCAAGTTGGGCAAGCAACTTTGCTGTTCAAATATGTCTGATCTGAAAGCCTGTCAACCTTACCTTTTGCTGTCATGTAGAATTTCTAGATTAACTTATCATTTATATATTTCTGTCTGGCTCCCTTTGAAACTCTATTGAAAGGAAGAAGGGGGTGGGTGCTCCTTTTGATTTCAAGGGCCATGCTTTCAAGGGAGGGGATGACATGTTGAACAAGGAGAAATGAACTTGACGGCTTTTCAGCTCATTCAATTTGTTTGGCTTTCTTCTGAATTAAGATGCTAGAAAATTATGTTAGATTCTCCCTGGGAAGAGTTAGGGAAATCAGTTAATCTAACTTTACAATCATTTTGTAGATCATGGCTATGATTCAAAGAGGAGAAAAGCCCTCGAACATCCGAGTGAGTCCAGGCTTCTGATTTCTCCAATAGACATAACCTTAAGTTTTTGTTGAACTTTTTGTGCTCTTACCTGTATACGTCTTTTGTTGCAGGATATAAATGACCAGCCACCAAATCCTAACCAGCCTGTACCAGAGCCTCGTGTTGGTCCAAAGCCTAAGGTCTCTTCTCTTTCCATTATTTTACCTACAGTATTGGGATTCATTCAATTTACCTTTTTTCCGGATAAGACTTAGAAATTCCTTGTTTGAACCTCTAACCTTAAATTCTAATTTTTTGCTGCGTGTATTTGTTTGGTCCTGCTGGTTCCATTTTCTATAATTCAGTGTGCAGCCTGCATTTGGACAACATGATAAACTTTAAGACACCATCGTCCACTCGAAAACTTCCTTTTTGTAGCTCAAACCTAAAGCAATAGAAGTAATGATTTTTAACTGATGTTTTTTTTTTCCTAATTATTGACTGCATTTGATGTTTATGGAGTATGCCCGTCATTGTATAGATATTTTTACAACTTTCACTTTGATTTGGATAACAAAATTATGGTTTTATCTCTTTGTGATAGACCTTTCTATTTGATGTATTTCCCCTTGCCTAATCTGTGATAGACCTCCCTATGTTGATCGTGAACAGCCGTGGGAAATTGGCCAAAGTCAAAACAGTTCAGGGAATCTTCTCCATTCTCAAGGGAGTGGCGATGGCTTGAATTATGGGTATCAAAACAATCCGACGAATGGAGATAGTTCAACGCCTTGGTGGCAACGCAAGAATGCCAGAATAACAGAAATCGAAGCTGTGAACGAACAGAGGTTTGGATCTACTGCTCCAGCAGCAGAGGTACGACCAGTTCAGCGATCCTGGGTTCCTCCCCAGCCACCTCCAGTTGCAATGGCAGAAGCAGCTGCAGCCATCCGACAACCTAAAAAGACTTTGTTTCAGAAAGAAAAGCCGACCGGTGATGAGTTGATGGCTCGTTCCACAGAAATATCAGATGACTTGCAGAGGATTACAAAAATCTCTGCATCAGGTGGTCTCACTGAAGTTAATGGTTCAAGTTCTGCGCAACAGTTGAGTGAGGCACCTATTACAAATGGTGACTCTATCTTGAGCAGCTGAAGCATCTTTTCTTGTACCTGTCATAAGGTTTGTTTATTTGCCTATTTGGTCTTGAGGTTTATCACAATCTTGTAAGTACATTTTATCGATGAATTCAAGATTCTCATGCTTCCATTGTGCTTCTCTAGGTTGAAATTTACAAGTATACTTCCTAGCTTGCTCTTATGTGGAAACATCATCGTGTTATACCAAAAGTTCACCACGATAAGCTCCATTATGCACAAAAAGAAATGATACTTTGAAATTTGTTAATTATCTTTTTGGAAGATGATGAAAAGAATATGATTACGTAGGTCAAAGGCAAAATACATAAACTTGTCCGGAAAATTGAATTGCACATCCCAAGTAAATTTCACGTATATAACCAGTTGCATTGCAGGAAGTGTTGTGCACGTCAGATATTATTTAATTTTACTTATTTTCACTCTTTTTCTTTTCTGTTTAATTCCTTTTCTCTTCTTTCTTTCACTATTTTTACTTTTCATATCCCTTCCCCAAGTCCCATCGGCCATCGCCGACGTAGCTGCCGCCCTTCAAACCAACCAAATTGATTCAAAAGTTTTACTATCTAACTTGATGGAAACACAAGGTGGCTAAAAATGGCAGGTATAACTCATTCGGTGGCGGCTAAATCGAAAATGGTGTTTAGCAAAGGATGGTGGCGGAAAATTACAAAGAAAGAAAAATTAGGTGAAAGTACTATTTTTCTATAATTACACAATCTCAAAAATGATAATCACCTTCATAATAGACGATACCAAATGGTGAAAAAACAAAAATAAATAATAGCAAACCCATAATACCAAGTTCAAAGTGTACAGGAAATTTCACCTTACACCATTTCCAACCCTAACACCAAATTTCACACCAAAATAGTGTAAGATCAAATTTACTCCAACCATTACACCAATTCACATTCACCACTTATATAATCATTTATTACAAAATTATTTTAAAGGATAAATCAACTAAAAGTGACATCATTGATAAAAGATAATTAAATAAATATTACATCATAGTCAAATTTAATTTAAGTACCACATAAATATTCGATTTTCGCCTCTATTCTCCCATAAATGCTCGATTAATGCATTACGAAGTGCGAAATGCGCATCTTTGTCCTTAATTTTTTTTGTGTCGAGCTAAAAATTGTTCAAATCGGTGATCTTCATCTACTGCCATTTCTACCGTAGAAGCTGGACATTCAAGTGCATCTTGAATTGGTGCATTAAAATCATGCTCGTCCTCAATTATCATGTTGTGCAGTATAATACATGTGGTCATTATATCACGTAACACCTCTTTTCTCCAAAAACGTGACGGACATGCAACAATTGCAAAACGAGATTGCAAAACTCCGAATGCACGTTCAACATCTTTCGACATGATTCTTGTTTCATTGCAAAATATTTCTTCTTTGCTGAACGTGGCTCCCGAATAATTTGCACAATAGTAGACCATTTTGGTTATACACCGTCAGCTAAATAATAACCCATGTCATATTCTTTTCCATGAATAACATAACGGGTTGGAGGAGCAATATCATTAGCGAGATTGGAGAATAAATGTGATGATTCTAAAACATTAATGTCATTGTTGGTGTCGGGCATACCAAAATATGCATGCCATATCCAAAGGTTGTAATCAGCTACAACTTCAAGAATAATTGTTGGGGATCCACTACGACCTGCATATTGTCCGACCCATGTTGTTGGGCGATTTTTCCATCTCGAATGCATGCAATCTAAACTGCCTAGCATTCCTGAAAAACCACGTTGTTCACCGATGTACATAAGCCTTGCAACATTGTTAGTTGTTGGTGATCTCAAATACTGATCGCCAAAATCCTCTACGACAACTTGACAAAATCTCTTCATGCTTTTAATTGCAGTTGAGTCTCCAATTTTGACATATTCATCAGTGGCATCTACTGGAAAACCATATGCCAACATTCTAAACACGGTTGTAATTTTTTGTAGAGTGGTCCAAATCTACCCACCGCATCAGCGCGTTGTTCGAAGTACATATCATGACTTTTAATTGCATCAACAATTCGAAGGAATAAATTTTGGGACATTCGAAATCGACGACGAAACATACCCTCATTAAAGCGTGGATTATCCGAAAAATAATCGAGAAATAAATTATTATCAGCACCTTGTTATGTCTTATCATAATTTCATTCCACGAAGTTTGATTTTTCCGGCAAACAAGCATTACTTTAACTTAGACTAAATTGAGTTGAGTAGAAAAGATTAAATTTGGTATGAAGATTATAAAAAGGGTGTGTGATGAAGGAGAGAGGAGGTCGTGAAGAAGAAGATGAGGGGGAGAGGAAATTATGTGGAGAAAAGGCCCAAAATAGTTCAGTATCTTTGACCTTTTACTCAAATTAGTCCTACTTCTTTCGCATCGAGCACTAATAGTCAGAGGCGGACCTACATGGTCAGCAGAGGGGTCACCGGCACCTTGAAACTTCGGCAAAAAACTGTATGTATATTTGCTAATTTCTTCAAGAAATAGTCAGATATTAACAAAGGCCCCCGTACCAATATTTATGAGTAGATAAATTTATAGTGAATATAATGGTGCCCCCTTAACTGTCAAATCTTGGGTCCGCCTCTGCTAATAGTTCACATTCTTTAATAAAGTAGTACATTTTTAATCTCCATATTTGATATGAAAAAAAATATTTTTCATAGGAAAATATTCTCCTAAAAATGAGTAGTTATCATTTATTTTTTCTTGTTTGGTTAGTGAGTGAAATATTTTCCCGAAATGTTTTCTAGTGTTCATTTAGAGAGTAAAAAATATTTTTTTGAATTTTATACGGTGGTTCACTTACTTATTCCTCAAGATAAATGTGTGAGGAACTCCTACTAATCTACAAGTCCTTAAAAATTATAGAGATCCTACGGTCTTTTCAGAATAAGAATAATAGCTTGTGAACATAGTACTCATTATCGCTATCAGGTCTTACAATCTTTATCTTTCTCTGTATTGCTTTCTACTCTTCCTTAAATTAATAATGTTTACCCTAAAAACGGATAACAATTGAATTTATATGTGATTTTAAGGACACGTGATTTCGCTTAGCACAAACTGATAAAATATATAAATTGATATTAAAATTGACTGTAAAGAGAAGTAAAGCAAATCAAATGAGACGTGCAACTTTGGCCCTCGAGACAGGTCGTCCTCGAACCAAGTGAATGAGCAAAGTGAGATATGAATAAAATAACAGAGTATTGAAAGCTTAAAGAATAGTATAATGCTTTGAATTGCGTGAATCTGATGCCTTCACAAGTGATTAAGCCTCATTTATATAGTAGAGGAGTCCCACTTATGGTATAATTCTAAATACAGTAAGAAATCTCATGATTGGCTAATTAACCGGCCTCATCTTGATACGTGCCGAGATTTCCACCGTGATCCTTTCCCGATCACAAATATTTTGGCTTACCGTTACTTGACTAGGTAAACCTCCTTCAATCTCGCTCGATCTCCGTTCCGCTTGGTCTCGGTCTGGCTGATCTCGTCCCTGGCCGGTCTCTGAATTAAGGGTTCAGCAATCTAACTTCGTACTGAGGCTCGATATAAAACGAGGCCGAATCGTGGCCTATCACGATCCAACCTCTATTAGTCATAAGAAGCGCAGACCCGTTCTAACCGTATACAGATAGTCCCCCGTTTCTCAAATTTACGATGATGAGTGAAATCCCAAACTTCATCTTTACGAGTCATGACGTCAGTGACGAGCTCGACCGTGGCGTAAGCAACGAAATGTCTTGTCGGTCTAGTTACCAAGGCATTAAATGCATGTCAGGCACTGGTCGGCCACTATCGGTTCTGAACCGTCGCCTTCAACCTATAAAAACCTCAACCTTCTCTCATTCAAACTTTTACAATCAACGCCTTCTCTACTCTTGGTTTTAAAGAATCCTTACTTCATAATTTCCGTATCCAAATTCCTTGAACCCTAATCAACTCCCTTATTATCTTATTTGCTTTTCATAAATGAACAGAACTTCTAAAATTGTGTCGCAAAAAGAGGCTACTTTTTCATTGCGTCCTGCCGGTGATGCGGCTGCGGTGGAGCCCTACCCTGAGGAATTCGTTCCGACGGGGTGCCCTACTGTCGCCGACTTTAAGATAGAGAAGACCTCCTCGGTGCCGGGCCGGTGCACGCCGATGTCGAGATATATGTGCACCATCAATGAGGACATCCTCGATAAGGTCAATGAGGAGTGTAACTGGGAGAATAAATATATGGTCGTTCCCTCCCCTAAGGAAATGATCACCACCTACGTAGAGGGGTATCTAAGTGTTTACAGTTACCCTTTTATGTTTAGTCCTTTGGATCCCATAATTGTAGCCTTCTGCGAAAGATACAATGTCACCCTAGGCTAGATCCACCCCTCATTCTGGAGGATAGCCGTTCTTCTCCGTTTTTTCACGAGCAAGATCAAGGGGAGTTCTTTCACCCTCGATCACCTCATGCGCCTTTACATTCCCTGACTCTATCAAGGGGGACTAATTAAGCTTGCCCGTCGGGACAGCAGAGCCCCGTTCTCCAGTATCGACGAGTCTCGTGATCAAGGCTGGATGGGCGGATTCATCCGAATAAGGACATCGGACCTGATTCCTGCCGAAGACATGCCGTTCCCAGAGAGGTGGAACATGAATCGTAAGTGACTTTACCTTGAACGCTTGCTTTGCCATTTTCACTTCCTTCTATCTTCCCTCATTTCTATTTTGGTGTTGCAGTTGTAGCCCAGATTCCGGATCCAGTTCTGGAATTGAAGCGATGGGTCGAAGGTCTGGTGTCTCAGAGGCCCTAATCTGAACGGGCTTGGATGGACTTATCAAAGGGTCGATGGGAGGCCCGCAACCATGGTAAATTTCTGTTTCAAACTGTTTGTTGTTTCAGTCTTTTCTTAACAAACCTATCTCTCTTTCTTTTGTAGGTCTCGGGAAGGATGTTGCGATGAGACCCCCTTACGGTGATGAAGAAATCCTTCCCCAACCATAAGCTCCAAAGAAATTCCAAGTAGAGAAAGAGAAATAGGGCCCCGAGTCCCCTAGGCTCGGGAAAGAAAAGACCGAAGAGGAAACCTCGTAAGCCCAAGGTGGATGCCGGTGTCATATCCTCGGACTGAATCCGCCGATTAACGGATGAGTCCGAATAGGAAGAAGAAGAAGAAGACAACTCCAAGCTGGTGGCTCGTGCGCGGGCTACTGCTTCGGTACAAAAGCCCTCCGAATCGGAGGTAGTCGGTGAAGGAGCTTCGGCCGAGGTCCCTGGATCGGAGAGAATAGAGTCTGCCCCGATCCCCATCTAAGATGGGGGAGAGAGAGTCTAGAGGCAAAGCTCCCCAAGCAAGGGAAGAGGTCCCTGGGGTCGAGCTCGGGGTGGTTGACATTTCAGAATCCCCATAGATTTCGGACACCATGATTCGACAGGCCAGTATGTTGGACAGCATCGGCTCAATCTCCAAGGTTTCTTCGATGGGCTCGAAGATTCTACCTCCGAGAACATTACCAGATTCATTGATTTACCAGTGCCAAAGAAAATACCGTCACCGGGTGCCACTGGATGTTCATCGAGATCGAGGTTGGTGGACCAATTCCCGGCTCCTAACGTTATCCCAGGACGTAAACGACATCTAGTGCTTACTGTCCTGGAGGATGCCCGAGTCTTCTCCGCCCTTGTCGGGGTTGCCAGCTATCTGAGGGACTTGGTGACCAAAGAGGACCAAGCCGTGATGAACGCTGTGGGGGCCGCCTGCTTGTTCAATGAGGCTCAACACGCTCTAAATCGGGTAATCTTTGAGAATCTCTTTCTTACTTCTTTTGTACTTAGAATTGTAGACTACTCTTAACACCTTCTTCCTTATTTGCAGGCTTCGGTGTTGCATCACGAAGCTTTCCTCAGAGTTCTAGAGGAGCATAAGGCCGAGGTTCGGGGCCTTACTGAGAAAAGCGACACTTATAGGCTCCTCAGTGAAAGACTCCAGGTTGATTTGGTTGCATCTCGGGATGAGCACACTGACATGGACGAACAAGTATTCCTAATGCTTCATGATAGTGAAGATGAGTTAGAGATAACGACTAATAACCCGATTCTATAGATTCGACAGAGGCTCGAGCAGATCGGACGACTCGACAAGCAGGTCGAGGAGATACGGTCCGAGGTTGAGACATTCAAGAGAAGCATGGATATCCTGGTCGCGATGACAGAGACCATCCAAGCACAGTTGGATTCGGTCGAGGCTCGGCTTCGAGCTGCAAAAGAGAAAGACTCGGTGCAGACCGATAAGATCAAAGATCTCCAGTATCAGCTGGATTCGGCCGCCAACAAGCTCAAAGAGGCTAAGTCTGAGGTGGCCGTGACCGACATTAAAGCTAATGAAAAGGTGGCCCAATTCAAAATCGACGTCGAGGCCATCCAGACCAAGGCTAGGAGCATGATATATCATGCGAAGTGGCAAGCAAGGAGGGAAGCCCTAGAGGATGCTCAAGCCCTGGATTTCAACATTGCGGCCAAGGTCGATAATGCCCGAGTAGAAGAAAACCGGGCTCGGAAGATAGCCTTTCCCGAGGATGACTCTGATAGCCTCAGTGAATTTGAAGATGGAGAAGATCCTGAGGATGTAGATGTTGCTTCTGATGGGGACCAAGCCTCTTAGGACTTAGTATATTTTTTGTTCTTTTCCTTTTACACTTTTCCTGAGGCCGTTTTGGGTTGTTGTAAAATTTTGTATTTGGCTGATTTGGCCCTTGTAAATAAGATTATTTTATATATGAATACAAGGCTTTTCTTTTCCCTTGCGGGTCTTTAGTATTTACTTCTTTTTTTGCTTTGTAATTTGTAATCACAAAGGTTAAAATGCTTTAGCATGAGATAATAGGGTAATGTTCGAGGGTCCGAACAACCTTTGCATTTGTTAGAGTTTCTGGGGCTCAATATTATCGAAGCTTTCTCAAAGATATCTTTAATTTGTGACTTTGCCGAGGGTAGCCATTTTAGAACCGGTTATGAAAGAATTCGAAGGCCTATTTTGTTACGGAATTCGGACGTGTCCGACCCGTGTTAAAATAGTTGTAGCCTTTTAACTCGGGATCTTCTCGTTGGGCTCATTTTCCTATTTTTTTTGGGCTTGCCCGAGATAATGTCCCTGAGTGGGGTGGTTGTGGCCTTTAGAGATCGGGGTGCCGCCTATTAGGTCTTTTTTCCCTGAGTGAGGGAACGATCGTTCGCGTTTTGATTAATTATTACCCTTAGGCTCGTTATAGTACGAATCTCTTCAAGAGATGTAAAGAGGGAAAAATTTAAAAATCATATGTTTGCAAGGAAAGTACTTCTCTTTATACTTGATCAAAATAGTTATACATGTGTACATGTTTAAGTCAGGGCTCGATCAATCTATGTGGTCACGGTTCGTTATGACCGTTTGGCCCTTACAATAAAACCTATCTATCGAGACCCTCCTTTTACGAAGTAGTTTCCTCGCTAGAGTTGATATTCAAAGATAATGTATATCCGAGGGTAGCCCCCAAATATTCGAGGTTGATTTCAAAGGAACCTCGGATATTGTTAAATTGTCCTTCAATGCCAGGCTTGATTCTAAGTTAGCACGATTCATTGTTGCCTCGTTAAAAACCTCACCGAAAAACCCATTTGGGACAAAACCGGTCTAAGGGAAAAAGAGTGCAACACGTGCTTTCAGACCTAAAGACTTCATTTCATTCGTTGTGAAATACACCGTCGATTCTTATTGACCACCTGCAAGTGTTAGTCTAAAACAAAAATGAAAAATGGAAAAGGAGTCGTACCTTAGCAGTAGTATCATTTTAGGTGTGATGTGTTCCAATTGTTCGGCAGTTGTTTCCCATTCATCGTTCCGAGCTTGTATGACCATTTTCCAGTGACCTCAAGAATCTGGTACGGTCCTTCCCAGTTTGGACCCAATTTTCCTTTGTTTGGATTTCGGGTGTTGAGGATGACTTTCCTTAGCACCAAGTTCCTGACGCCAAAATATCGAATATTGTCTCTTCGATTGTAGTGTCTCTCGATCTGTTATTTTTGGGCGGCCAATCGGACAAGGGTGGCTTCGCGTCTTTATTCCAATAATTCTAGGCTCATATTCATGAACTCATAATTTGACTCTTCTGTTGTATATCGTAACCTGGTACCCGGTTCTCCGACCTCGACCAGTATTGGAGCTTTGGCACCATAAACTAATGAGAACGGGGTAGCCCCATTACTAGACTTCGATGTTGTGCGGTATGCCCAAAGAACCTCGGGTAGGATTTCCTTCCATTTCCCTTTGGCGTCAGTTAGTCTCTTCTTAATATTTTGGATGATGGGTTTGTTGGTGATTCGGCTTGTCCGTTTCCGCTGGGATAATAAGGTGTTGATAGGATCCTTTTGATCTTGTGATCCTCGATAAATTTAGTCAGCTTGCTGCCGATGAATTGCTTTCCATTATCGCACACAATTTTTGGAGGGCACCCAAATTGACGTATGATGTAATCCCAAATAAAGTCTATGACTTCCTTTCCTCTGACTTTCTCGAAAGCCTGTGCGTCAACCCACTTAGAGAAATAATTAGTCATAAATAAAATAAATTGAGCATTACTTGGGGCTGATGGAAGAGGGCCAACGATGTCCATTCCCCACTTCATGAACGGCCATGGGGACAAGACCGAGTGGAGCAATTCCCCCGGTTGATGAATCATTGGTGCATGCCTTTAGCACTTGTCACATTTTCGAACAAACTCTTTTGCATCTTTCTCCATGTCTATCCAGTAGTATCCGACTCTGATCACTTTGTGGACCAATGATTCAGCACCCAAATGATTTCTGCAAGTAACTTCATGTACTTCCCTTAGAACGTATTCGGTATCTCCTGGACCCAGACATATCGCTAATGGACCATCGAACGTCCTTCTGAATAATGTTCCGTCTTCGGTCAAGATGAATCGTGTTGCCTTTGTGCGCAAGGCTCTCGATTCTTTTGGATCTGATGGGAGCCTCCCATTCTTCAAATACTCTACGCATTTGTTCCTCCCATCCCAGGTCAAACTTGTGGAATTTATTTCAACATGGCCTTCTTCGACCACAGATCTCATGAGTTGTACGACAGCCCCCGAACTGAGTTCGTTGTCTTTGACCAATGACCCTAAGTTTGCGAGGGCATTAGACTCACTATTCTGATCTCGAGGTACATGTTGCACAGTCCATTCTTTGAATCGGTGTAAAGTTACTTATAGCTTATCCAGGTATCTCGGCATTCGATTCTCTCGAATTTCAAAGGTTCCGTTAATCTTGTTCACCACGAGGGGGGAGTCACATTTGTCCTCGATCACCTCCTCTCCCAAGCTTTTGGCTAATTCGAGACCTGCAATTATGGCCTCATATTCGGCCTCATTGTTAGTCAATTTTGTGGTTCTGATAGATTGTGTAACTACGTTGTCTGTGGGTGGTTTCAGCACGATGCCGAGTCCGGACCCTTTTGCGTTCGAAGCACCGTCCGTAAAGAGGGTCCAGATTCCCGAGGATGTACCCAATTTTACTAATAGTTCTTTTTCAACCTCGGGTACGAGGGCCAGTGTGAAGTCAACCACGAAGTCTGCCAGGATTTGAGACTTGATGGTTGTTCGGGGTCGATGTTCAATATCGTACCTGCTGATTTCTACGGCCCATTTGGCCAACCGACCTGAAAGTTCGGGCTTGTGCAAAATGTTTCGAAGTGGATAAGTTGTTACAACACATATGGGATGACACTGAAAGTATGGTTTTAGTTTCCTAGAGGCGCTTATCAAAGCGAGCGCCAATTTTTCTAGATGGGGATACCTGGTTTCGGCCTCGCCTAAGGTTCGAATAACATAATAGATAGGGAATGGAATGCCTTCTTCTCAGACTAAGACTCCACTTACCGCTATCTCTTATACTGCTAAATACAGGTAAAGCTGCTCGTCCGCTTTTGGTGTGTGAAGCAGCGGTGGGCTCGATAAGTACCATTTTAGATCCTCCAAGGTCTGTTGGCATTACGGAGTCCACGTGAAGTTGTTCTTCTTCTTCTTGAGTTCTTCTTCTTCTTGAGTAACGAGAAGAATCAATGACTCTTAGCTGAGGATCTTGAAATGAATCGTCCCAGGGCGGCTATGCGCCCCATTATCCTCTGCACGACCTTACATTGTCTACTACCGTGATATCCTTGATAGCTTTGATTTTATCGGGGTTGATCTCGATTCCTCTATTAGATACCATGAAGCTGAAAACTTGCTTGAGCCGACCCCGAATGCACATTTTTCTGGGTTGAGATTCATGTTGTATCTGTTCAGTATAATGAAAGTTTCCTGCAAATGATTCAAATGGTCCTCTACTCGCAGGGACTTAACTAACATGTCATAAGTATAAACTTCCATTGAATTTTCTATTTTTTCTTTGATCATCCGGTTTGCTAGGCGTTGATAAGTTGCACCAATATTTTTTAGTCTGAATGGCATTACATTATAGCAGTAGGTCTCGTACTTAGTGATAAACGAGGTCTTTTCATGATCTTCCGAGTTCATCTTTATTTGGTTGTACCCCAAAGAGGCATCGAGAAAACTGAGAAACTCGTGGCCAGTCGTGGCATCAATCATGCGATCGATATTAGGCAAAGGAAAAGAATCCTTTGGACATGCTTTATTCAAGTCTTTGTAATCTACACACATTCTAAGTTTATTTTCCTTCTTAGGGACTACCACTATGTTTTCTAACCATTCGGGATATTTTACTTCCCGAATGGATCCTATTTTAAGAAGTTTGGTTACCTCGTCTTTGATGAGAGCATGTTTGACCTAATATCCCGAATGGATCCTATTTTAAGAAGTTTGGTTACCTCGTCTTTGATGAGAGCATGTTTGACCTCAGACTGGGGTCTTTTTTTTTGCTTCACCGGATGGAACTTCCAATCCATGCTTAGTTTATGAGTGGTGATTTACGGTGGAATCCATGTCATATCGAGATGGAACCAAGCAAATAAATTCATGTTAGTTTTAAGGAATTGAATAAGTTTTCCCCTGAGTTCAGGGGCTAGCCCCGTGCCCATGTATAACTTTCGTTCGGGCTGATGTTCGGTCAATATGATTTGTTCCAGCTCTTCGACCGTCAACTTAGTAGCATCGGAATCATCGGGGACTAAGAAGGATTGAGGTACCCCATAATCATCATTCTCGTCAGTCCCCTGCTTTTCTGATTGGGTCGAGGCCGGCGCCTATGGTTTCTATTTGGCCTCATGTTTTCCCTTCGCATCTAATCCTTTTGTTGATGAGAGTGCCAATATTGGTATCACTTCGTCAACTGTGAACATTTCCTTGGCGGAGGGTTGCTCCCCGTTGACCGTTTTAACTCTCTTTGGTGTCAGGAACTTCAGAACCTGGTGAAGGGTTGAGGGTACTGCCATCATGTTGTGCACAGCCTCCTGATCAGGGCGTTATACTTCATATCACCCTCTATCACATGGAACTTTGTTTCTTGGACGGTTCCAGCCATGTTCACTAGGAAAGTTATATCGCATTTGGTGGTTTCGCATGCTATGTTAAAGCCGTTAAGGACTCAGGCCGCGGGCACAACTCGATCCTGTAGGCTGAGTTGTTCTACGACCCTCGATCAAATGATGTTGGTCGAGCTACCTGGATCAATCAAAATACGTTTAACTTGAGTCTTATTCATAAGTATAGATATTACCATTGCGTCGTTATGAGGTTGCATGATCCCCTCTGCATCCTTGTCGTTGAAAGACAATGTCCCTTATGGTACATAATCTCGGGTTCGCTTCTCCCTTATGGTACATAATCTCGGGTTCGCTTCTCCCTTGTAATCGACACCTTGGTGCATTTAAATATGGGTTGTTGAGGAATATCGACCCCTCCAACAATCATATGGATCACGTGTTGTGGCTCTTCTTGCTTGTTCTGTCTATTTGAATCTCTATTTATGAAGTGGTTCTTAGCCCGATCACTTAAGAATTCTCGAAGGTCCCCCTCGTTGAACAGCCAGGCTACTTCCTCCCTAAGCTGTCTGCAATCTTCTGTTCTATGGACATGGATGTCATGATACTTACACATTTGATTGAGATTTCTTTGGGTTGGATCGGTCTGCAACGGTCGAGACCATCTAGTATCTTTGATGCGTCTGATGGCCGATACGACAGCTGATGCATCAATGTTGAAGTTTTATTCTGACAGCCGTAGTGCTTCTTTGGGCTCGACGTTCCTATTGAAACCATTCTTTCTCATGAGCCCTCGAGAGATTTGACCCCGATCATTTCTCCTTTAACCTCGAACGGGGTTGTGCCTAGGTCCGTTGTTTCTTCGATCCCCATTATATGGCTGGTAACGATGCCTGCTTGACCGTGGTTCTCGGTCAATGTCCCTTTTGACTCTATCGACGGGCCTGATAGGATAAACGGACCGGGAAAGAGCCCCCAGCTAGTCGTATTCGACCCTAATCTTCGACTGATACTGATTATGCACATCGGCTCAGGTGATAGCAGGGTATTCGATTAAGTTCTGCTTTAATTAATGTGAAGCCACCGAGATTAGTATGTTTAATCCTTGAGTGAAGTTCTGAACGGCACAATCATTGGCAACCCGCGGTAGATCCATACGTTCCATTTGAAACCGAGACACAAACTCCATGAGCATCTTGTTATCTTTTTGTTTCACCGTGAAGAGGTCTGACTTCCTAGTCTCGACCTTTATAGCTCCGACGTATGCCTTAACGAAGGAATCTACAAGCATGGCAAAAGAATCAATGGAATTAGGTGGCAAATTATGGTACCATGTCATTTCTCCCTTTGATAGGGTCTCCCCGAATTTCTTCAAAAATATGGACTCGATCTCATCGTCTTCCGGATCGTTCCGCTTAATTGCACAGGTGTAAGAAGTGACATGCTCGTTGGAGTCGGTCGTTCCATTGTACTTAGGAATTTCTAGCATGCGAAACTTTTTGGGAATTGGTTTTGGAGCCGCGCTCGGATGGAAAGCCTTTTGTACAAACTTCTTTGAATCCAAGCCCTTCAAAATCGGTGGCGCCCCCGGAATTTGATCAACTTTGGAGTTATACGTTTCCACCTTCTTTTCATTTGCCTCAATCTTCTTCTTAACCGATTCAACTCGCTTTGTCAGCTGTTCTAGCATCTTCATTATAGCGGGGTCATTCCCTGATTCATTTTCGTTTGATCTTCTTGACATTGATTCGACCATATGAATAACTTCTTGTGATGGCTCGGGCTCGACCCTGCTCAGTGCATGGTTCTGATTTTGGAGTTGTGCTATTGAAGCTTGTTGAGCTTGCAACATTTCGAATATCACTCGAAGGCTGATTCCTCCTTCTTCGTCTCCCTGTGCGTTCTGACCGGCTGATCGAACGTCTTTGCGGGTGCTATTCTCGGGGTCGACGACAATGTTTGCATTAATGGCAACATGGGAACTGACGTCGATTGGGTATACCGTCGGGACTCCATCAAGGTCAAGCGGAGGTACTTCATTTCCTAGGGCGGCTACGTCGTCGTTCTCGCCGTGAAAATCAAGGCCATTGTCTATGTGTGTGGGTGCTGCTTGAGAGTTCGACGTACTGATCCTGGAATCAAAGATACTCACAAGAACAATGACAAAATAGTGTGTGTTACAAAAGTTAGTACCAGGCAATCACTCTTATCCTTAGCCCCACAGTGGACGCCAAACTATTTACTCTAAAACGGATAACAATTAAATTTATATGTGATTTTAAGGACACGTGATTTCGCTTGGCATAAACTGAAATTCACTGTAAAGAGAAGTAAAGCAAACTAAATGAGACATGCAACTTTGGCCCTCGAGACAGGTCATCCTCGAACCAAGTGAATGAGCAAAGTGAGATATGGATAAAATAACAGAGTATTGAAAGCTTAAATAATAGTATATTTCTTTGAATTGCGTGAATCTGATGCTTTTACAAATGATTAGGCCACCTTTATATAGTAGAGGAGTCCTACTTATGGTATAATTCTAAATACAATAAGAAATGTCATGATTGGCTAATTAACCGGCCTCATCTTGATATGTGCCGAGATTTCCGCCGTGATCCTTGCCCGATCACAGATACTTTGGCTTATCGTTACTTGACTAGGTAAACCTCCTTCGATCTCGCTCGATCTCCATTCCGCTTGGTCTCGGTCTTGGCTGATCTCGTCCCTCACCGATCTCTGAATTAAGGGTTCAGCAATCTAACTTCGTACTGAGGCTTGATATAAAATGAGATCGAATCGTGACCTATCATAATCCAACCTCAATTAGTCATAAGAAGGGCAGACCCGTTCTGACCATATACAAATATCTTGGAAGCATAAAATGTATTAGGCTTTTTCCAAAAGCAAATAGAGAGAAGTATGTCTAGAGTGGTAATCACCTAATGAGATAAAACATCTCGAGAAAAGGCTCAAAATAGTCTAGTATCTTTGGACTTTAACTCAAACTAGTCCTATTTCTTTCACATGGAGCACAATAGTCCACATTCTTTAATAAAGTGGTATACTTTTAGTCTCCATATTTGATATGAAAAAAAATATTTTCCAGAAAATATTTTTTAATTTTCTCATGTTTGGTTGGCTTAAATGTTTTGGAAAATATTTCCTCATGAACTCATTTTTCTCCAATTGGAGGAAAATATTTTCTGTGTCAAGAGAAGGAAAAATATTTTCCAAAACTTTTCTTCAACTTTCCACACCCTTTTATTCAAATTTTTCTTCACTGCTTACATTTTCTAGCCATATACATAGATTATGCATTTAGTATTTTCTAATTATCCACATATTATACATATATTATACCTCCACTGACTATTTTTAGTTTAAGCAGTAAGCTAGGCGGCTATTTGGGTTAATTCTTCTTCTTCTTAGATGTAGAAAAAGTATTTTCTTTCATTTCAATAAAATGATGTAGCAAAAAGTATTTTCTTTTCATGATATAGAAAAAGTATTTTCTTTCATTTTAACTAAACGAGTACTTTTTTCATGTTGTAGAAAGAGTACTTTCTTTTTCGACCAAAAAAAAGAGTATTTTCTTTCTAGTTGTGTAACACAAATTTCAACGTTGTTTTTGCGAGAAAAGGTAAAATAACACATTAGTCCCTTTGGGTTTGTGTAAATTTTTAAAAGAATAATTAAATTCTTGAAGAAAATATAGTATTGAAGACGTTGGGTAATTGGGGTTGGGGGGAGGGGAGGAGAGTGGGAAGAGGAGCACGGGAAACATGGAGATTTGGGAGAAGGGGGAGGGGGTAAGAAAAGTAGCATAAAAAATTCTAAAGAATATTTTTTTACTCTCTAAACAGATACTAGGAAATCACTCACCAACCAAACAAGGAAAAATAAATGATAACCACTCATTTTCTAGGAGAATATTTTCCTATAGAAAATATTTTTTTTTCATATCAAACATGGAGACTAAAAGTGTGCCACTTTATTAAAGAATGTGAATTATTGGTGCTCTATGTGAAAGAAGTAGGACTAGTTTGAGTTAAAGTCCAAAGATACTGACAATTTTGGGCATTTTCTCAAATTTTGTGTTATTCCAGTCCAACGCGCCTATCTTTTTTATACAATTAATTTTTTCATCACGTCAGCATATAGGGTGATATTAAATTTACTTCAAACAAAAATAGGGAGTAAATAAATATCTGTGTTAGTTATAGTGTGCAATCTAATTTTCCGAACAAATTTATGGGGAACTTATGTATTTTGTAAATTTAGAAGTATACTTTTTAGCTTGCTCTTATGTGAAAAGATCATCTTGTTATACCAAAAGTTTATTTGCAATAAGGGATTTTTTCATTCCGAACACTATTGGAAATTTTATTACCCTAAATGTCCATGTTTAGTTAATTACCCGGCATAAATAAGTTTTGTTTACAAAATATATACAATCCACCTTAAAAGGCTCCCAATCCATTATTTATGCCTTCAATCAAGGGATATTTTTCTTTTTTCTCTCCTCTCTCCCCTCTTCTCTCCAAAATCGGAAGCATAAGGAAAAAAATTCACCTTAAAAGAAATTTTCACCATTCCATGTTAGAATTAGAAGAAGAAATATATGATTTCAAGACAAGAAGATCATATTCATCAGTGCTAATATTGGGAAATATAATTGTAGTCCATTAATCTAGGGACATCTTTTGCACTCGGTAGATATGAATTGAAAATATTGATTTTCTATAAAGAAAAAAAAACAAAAAACATAGAAAAAAAGCAAATTTCTGAAATTAGTTTTGAACACGTCTGCTTATGTGAAATAAAATGGAAATAATTGATACATATTTGGTGAATTCAATCACCACGTAATAGTTATGTACCATAAATACAAATTTTATACAAAATTTATACAATATATCTTTTGTATATTTTGTATCTGATTTATACATAGTAAAAATAAATTTCATACAGCTAATTATATATTATACAATTTATCTACAACTTATCTACAACTTTCACACATTATTTCTATCCAGTTAATTACAAATACTGTGAACAACTAATTTTTGACTACACTCAAATAATATACTATTTTAATGTAAATAATTCTTTAGGTCTAATATATATATATATATATATATATATATATATTTATTTATGAATTTGACACACTCAAATTATATATATTATTTTAATGTAAATAATTCTTTAGGTCTAATAGAACATATTTTTATTTCTATTTGTAAAGAGAAAATGAAAATTTACAAAAAATATATGATTTCTTTTAATTAAAATTTTAGTAAGTAAGCTATAGAATCTTTCTTAGTATCATTTAATATATATGTAAATATTTAATTTTCATATAATATAAGAAATTTTTGGTTAATCTTCTTATCTTTATAATTTAATTTTAAAAAAAAAGAACTTTAATAGATAAAATTTTTTTTTTTTATTTATATTTTTTTACTAAACCCATTATCCCCACTTTTCTAGCCTAACTTCCCACTCTTCAAATCACACACATCCACCTCTCACATCCCAACTCCCCCACATCCCAATTATCCCCCCAATCTAATCCCATATACACACACAATATTATACATAGAAAATAAAGAAAAAACAAAAAGAAATAAGAGAAGAGGACGGACAGAACAAAAAAAAAGGAAAGAGAAGGGGAACGAAAATAAGAAAAGAAAAAGAAAAGAAGGAAAGAAACAGGAAGCAAAAAAAAAAACGAAAGAAGAGAAACAAAAAAAAAAGTCAAAAGAAAAGAGATACAAAAAGGAAACCACTGTTCAACAGTAAAATTGTGTAGGAAGGATCATTTTCTGCCTACATAGGGTACTACAAGAGTCTCATCTTATTGTCAACACAGGGTACTACATCCCCTGGTCGCATTATTTTCTGCTTACATAGAGTACGTCATTCCCTAGTAGCACCACAGAATGCTGCAAGAATTATCTTATTGCCAACATAGGCTACTACATTCCCTGGCTGCATTTATTTTCTGCCTACATAGGGTACAACATTCCCTAGTAGAATCTCAGCGAGCCATGAGCCTCATCTAATTTCCAACGTAGGGTATTACATCCCCTGGTTGTATTTCTCGCTGTTAACATAGGGTACGACACTCCCTAGTAGCATCTCAGTGAACCAAGAGCCTCATCTTATTGTCAACACATGGTACTACATCCCCTGATTGTATTTCTCATTTCTAACATAAGGTACGACATCCCTTAGTAGCATCTCAGAGTGCCACGAGCCTCATCTTATCGTCAACACAGGGTACTACATCCCCTGGTTGCCTTCATTCTTGTTAACACTGGGTACGACATCCCCTATTATTTTAAAAAAAATATGTCTTTTTCAATTCTTTATTCTGATATTGCAATAGTTTTGCTTGTTTGTGATGGCTTGTAGGTTTTTCTCAAAGCACGGATTGGATGTGCAAAAAAAATAAGATTCCGGCTCTCGCCCGAGAAAGTGGAACTGTCATGACCCAATTCCGGAGTCGTGATGGCGCATGTCGTGGAACCAGGCAAGCCACTCATTTATTCTAACTAAATTGCAATTACCAATATAATATCTTTTTTAACAAGTCTGAAATCAATAATAGTAATAATAAATCAAATTTTTGGGAAACTAGTTTATGAAACTCAAAATCCAAATCCTACTAATCCCGGATCCAGTGTCACACAATCATGAGCTGCTAGTACTTAATACAACCAAAAGAAATGACTAACATAGTCTGAAAATAAATACGATAGGTAGAAAGGAAAGAGAAGACGAGATCATGGTCGGCAGCTGCTACCTCGTCAACTCTGATGAAACTGCTGCTACTCACTGACTCGAGCTGAATTCCGCTGTACCTGGATCTTCACACAAGGTGTAGGGGGTAATGTGAGTACACCAACTCAGTAGTAACGAAACCAAATTACGGGCTGAGAGGTAGTGACAGACTAAACCTCCGATAATTCAAACAACAGTATATAACTTGGACATGACAGTAATATATTAGGAAATAGACACGATGCATCAATATATGTCTGTAACTCTGCATACTAGCATGAATTCATATGGAATCAAGAATGATGTGTACTCCTTAATCAAGCTCTCATAAGGTGGTCCACTCAGTACTAGAATATGGCCTCCCGGAGAAAATCCATCTCCGGAACATAATGCTCGGACAAATCCATGTCCTGGGAAATCCATCCCTCAATATTTGTGCGCTCACTGGGAGTGTAAAGACTCCAGAGGGTCTCCTTTCAGCCCAAGCGCTATATCAAGACAACAAAGGCATGATTCCAGGATCGCTGCGGTGTGCAGTCCGACCTCATAACTGTCTCAAAACCAGGCTCCAAGCCTCACTCAGTCAGTACCTTCCAGTCTCACTCACAATGCTCTAACATATGAAAATTCAGCCTAAACTAATGATAATATAGAATAAGCTAGCAACTTACGAGACTGAGGCATGAAAGATAAATTATAACAGGACTGAGTACATGAAAGCATTAAACATGAATAGAGACAGCAAGAATCGATCATTCCGGTCTGAACACATCAGCGTGAAGCCTTAACATTTATACTTAACATGATTTCTATTGCGTTCAAGGTAAATACCACCTTCACATTACAAATATCAACTTGAGATAACCATTAGACAGTGCCATGGGATGAGCCAGGCTACAAATATTCGGTAAACGCCCGCATGCCCGTCATTTGGCAAGTGTGTCACTTTAATTAACATCAAATATCAAATAGTTTGGGGTTTCGAACCCTCAGTTCCAAGTTTGGAAGCGTTACTTACCTCAAAACCGGCTAATACACTACTCCGCAGTGCCCTTGCCTCTAAATTCGGCCTCCGAGTACTCTAAATCTACCAACAATCAGATGTATATCATTATAATATGCTAAAGAACTAATCCCAATCTAATGTATTAAAAATACTCAAAAATACCGAAATTGGTCAAACTCGACCCCCGGTCCCCCCGAAACTCAGAAATTTTTATACCAAATTGTTCTTCATCATCTCACGAGTCCGTACATATAAAGAATACTAAATTCGGAGTCCAACTGACCCCTCAAATTCCCATTTTAAAGACTCTTAATCCTAAGCCCTAATTACACCAGTTACACTGATTTCTCCCTAATTTCCACCATAAATCCGACCCTTAATCACTTATAAACGAGTTTAGAGTCCAAAAATCTTACCTTGGTGAAGAACTATCGGATCCCCTCTTCAAAACCCTTCCAAAAGCTTCAAACCCGGATGAAATATTGAGAAAATGGCTAAAATTCGCGAAGGAACGTTTTTATACTTTATGTGTAGTGGGTCCGCACCTGCGACCACTTACTCGCACCTGAGGTACCACACCTGCGACCACTTACTCGCACCTGCGGTACCGCACCTGCGAATCCCAGGTGCGCACCTGCGAAAAATCCCAAGGATCCTAACTTCCGCACCTACGATCGACCTCCCGCACCTGCGGCCTCGCAGGTGCGGCAATTACCTCGCACCTGCGGAATCCTCTCACCCAGCCAAACTTCCGCACCTGCGGTGCCACGTCCGCTCCTGCGGAACCTCACCTGCGGCTCCCCATCCGCAGGTGCAAAAACACCAGCAACAGAATATCAGCAGTGACAAAACCATTCCAAACTCCCCGTTAACCATCCGAAACCATCCCGAGCCCCTCGAGACCCCAACCAAATATATCAGCACATCATATATGATCATTCAAACTTAGTTGATCCTCCGAAACATCAAACATAACATCAAAACCTCAAAAACACATCGAATTCAAGCCTATAAACTTTGAAATTTCTAAAATTCTCCAACGATGCCGAAACTATCCAAAACAACTCCGATTGACCTGAAATTTTGCAGACATATCCAAAATGACATTATGAACCTGTTCCAACTTCCGAAATACCATTCCGACCCCGATATCCCATTTTTCACTGCTGACCGAAAATCACCAAAAATTAACTTTCGCCAATTCAAGCCTAATTCTACACCGGACATCACAAAAATATTCTGAACACACTCCTAAGTGCCAAATCACCTACCGAAGCTATCCGAGCCATAAAATCTGCATTCTGAGGTCGTTTCCCAATAAGTCAACTCTTAGTTGACTTTTCCAACTTTAAGGCTATCTCTAAAGGCTACATGACTGAACTCTCACTACAACCCTTCAATTTCAAGTCTATCGACCCTAACACATCACAAACAGAATAACCAATCTATGACGAGTCAATAACAGCAATTATAATACAGGTTCTACGTAGTGACGGGCCGGGTCGTTACAGGAACGTTTGATCTCAACACCAACCGCAAGCAACTTTGACAGGATGTGTGCAGAGACAAAGGATTTCAAGATCCATCTTCTTATCACCGGATCAAGAAGCAAGCCTGTGAGATCTCATAGTCTTTTATATCGGAGAGCATCAAGGTTCAGTCTAAAGTCAATGAATGAGGCAAGTCATGAATCAAGACAAGACTCCAGATGACATTTAGATAAGAATTTTGTAACTCTTAGATTTCAAGAGTATGTAATTTTCTTTTTATTTTGATGTAATAGTAGGAACTGCGGATCGGAACCTCGATGGAACTTCACTTGACACTCCCTCTAAGAATACTCTGTCACTCTTCTTTCACTTGAACTACACGTGACCTGATTCCCTTATAACCGGGGATATGTACGCTGCCTAAAACCAAGGCTCGGTCACATCTTTTTCTTTTATTTTATTTTCCTTTTCAAATAATAGTTAAGTCAAAAATTAGTCACTGTGTTCATTTTTCTTTGTCTGAAAACTTATCATGTTTAATAATATACTATTTTAATGTAAATAATTCTTTAGGTCTAATCTTAATATATATATATATATA